>JAWDGP010000291.1:5000-17210 GCA_033675545.1 Elysia crispata
TGGTGATTGACAATGGGGATTTAAAGAAGCTTTCGAGAGAAGGTGGCAAAAAAAGAGGAACAGCAGATATTTATAAATTATATATACAAGATAAAGTTGAGGGGAATTCATTAAGTGGAATGGGAATGGTGATTGACAATGGGGATTTAAAGAAGCTTTCGAGAGAAGGTGGGAAAAAAAAAAGAGGGACAGCAGAGAGGAAAATGCTGTTAAATGTTTCTGATATAAAAAGAGGAAAAGCATTTGGAAATGATTGAGGGAATGAAGTAAAAGACGAATAAGGAAATATGAGGACAGGAATGATTTTGTCAGTTGAATAGACATGGAGGTTAGAGATGTAGGACGTAGGAGGGAGAGAGGGGGGGGGGGGGGGGGGGTATATTGAACCTGATGGTCTTATATCTAGATTTACTATTCTGGAACCGGTTTCGGAAATGAGTTAGGACAATAATTTATAACGATCTTCTGCGTCGGTGGTGACTTATGATTGGCCTCTTTTTGGTCGAGCATTAACGCTTCCTGTTACCTCAACACGTTGTGCCAGTCTTGAAATTGTGTTCACATTACACTCAAGTCTTTGAGCCACGAGGGAAAGACATGCCAGCTTTAGTCATTCCTAAAGAACGTTTTCGCTCATCATTGTCATGTCTTCCCATTTTTTTTTCGGAGCGGTGATATCGATTAAGAAAATTACTCGTCTATTTTTTCTTATATAGAGATGATGTTCAACAAAACTCACACTTTTTAAGAGACTTTTGTTCTCTCATGTTATTTTTAAGAGCAAAAACCATGAAATCAATACTTTTATCGTGAGGTGATCACATTCCAGTAAAAAGTCAAAAAACATGCAGTGATGAGTAGTTTTCATGACCTAGCTAAGCTCCAGTGTAACTTTGGTTGTGAACAAATATGTATCTATGTAATAATCGGAATTTTAAAAAGTTGTGTTTTTAATGTCCTTGAGCATATATATATATATATATATATATATATATAATTGTGTGTCAAAAAACATAATTTTTTTTCTAAATATATATATATATATATATATATATATATATATATATATATATTTAATATATTTACACACACACACTCTTACAAGTCTTATGAAAAAAAAAATTATTAAATTTTATTCTTTTTTCAAGTGAAAAAACAAAATGGTACTTCCAAAAATATAAGTTTTTCTAAGTTTAAAATTTTAACATCTATATCATCGGAGATGATTGTTAGGAAAACTTTTTTTGTTTTACATGGGTCTGATACCTGATTATTATTTGAATTAGCAAATCTGAATATCCCTCCTAGTCTTATATAAGTGTTATAGTCTTCATTGTAAAAAATGTATAAATAATTTTTCACACCAAAATATTCCTCTGAAAATTTTATTGATGAATTACAGAAGTAGCTGCATTGAGAAGTTCCTCTCTGGAAGTAGACCAGCTTTTGTCTTTATCTGCCAGTACAAACAAATCCATAAGGTGCATCCGATCAAGTGTAGGAAATTTGACTAAACGTTTAAGACCATCTGGTGGAGGGACGACCATAGTTGGCACTTCAGACAGTGGTTTTGGGGGTAGAGAATCTTCAGGTGGTGTAGATGGTTTGCCATAGCCTGCACACTGTTTTAAAATTAGCCTGCACTCTTTTTTCATGTTCGGTTTTATCCCGCTTTCTGACAAAAAAAAATTCTTTGTTAAGGCCAATATGATCCAAACCATTTCTGAGTTTCTTTCTTTCCCCAACCCAAGTTTTATACTTAAGTTTGCAAATTTTCATCCTCTTCTGCATTTGGCCCTTTTACCGCTTGCCTTAGCGGTTTCAAAGATTTAAAACTGGAGCAGCAAGAGGTACAAATTCATTATGATTTAGACCCAGCCTGTGTTTCAACTTTTCCATTGGTGGAGCAACTATTACAATATGGTAGTCCATCAAATATTTTTGTAATGCTTTTTATGTGGGAAATCCCTTTGCTTGAACAGGCTCAGTCTTTCTTCTTCACGAATATGGTAAAAATTGCATAAGTCAAACAAAAGTTATATAGGCCTATGTCATAAATAATACTTGCATCCATAATTTCACGTTGTCCTCTCGGACACATTGCTGAAATTAGGTATCTAGAGTTGTTAAATTAGAGATAGTTGAATAGATATTTATGTTCTGAATGTAGTTCTAGGCCTAGATTCTAAAACAATTTTTCTTAAATAGAGAAGAAAAAAAAGATTTGGATCCAAAATTTCTTTCCAGATTAAAGGTCTGGCCAAAATTGATCTCAAGTATGGACTAGATCTAGATCCGCACATCCCAAGTTAGAAATGAAATTTCGGATATCGGTTTTTTATAAATTGGCTGAAAACCTCAGTTTGGAAAAGTATTTTATATATCACTTCTAATACAAATGATCACACACCAATGTTGCCAGAGAAATCAATGTAGCGAGACCTGACGGTTCTAAAAGAATGGCACATTCAGTCGCTTTTGGGCCCTGTCCAATAAAGCTGTTTGCTTGTAAATTAATGAATTTCACAAACAAGAATTATTCTGCTGGAAATCTACAACGTTGAATACGTCTACGAATAGGCGCTAGTGTGTGGTCGATGAACAAGCCCGCATTAAAAAATGTCAAGTTCCATGCAAAAGAAAAAAAGGGCTACTTGCTTTACATTAGTACCGTTACACAATAGACCTACATTGATTCTAAACTGCAGATTATAATTACAAGCAAGTGTGAGTAAGTGAATAGAGGCCTGAAGTTAACAACCGACTTAAAATTAAACTAACAGCTTTTGCATGAATTTGACCACGTTTACTTGTGTTAATAAAAGGGGGAAAACACCAAAATTAATACAGAGGCAGTGATCTCTGCATTTCAAAGTTACACATCTTCAAAGAACGGAACACTTAATCGTTCAAAGGGAATTTCAGAGTAAAAACCTGGCATCATTGTTCCATTTCCGAATTGAGATTTGTGTACATATATATATATATATATATATATATATATATATATATATATATATATTTCAATTAAGTAATACATCAAAAAATAAATTATTCATCAATGAAGCCGACGTGAAAAATGAAAAGAAAAGGCAAAGTGATTTTTTTTTTTTTTTTTTTTTTTTTTTTTATTTTGTTTATTTTTTTTTTTTTTTTTTTTTTTTTGCTTTGTTTTTAAGGAATAAATTATTTAGTTCTGTTTTACAACTACATGTTACATGACACATGTTCTTTCATACTCAAATACGGAAACATTCAATTTGAGGACATTTCATTTTGTTTTAAATTGAATAACGAACGAAATTCAGACCGGTACTTAGAATTATAGTTGTAATAAACGAATATATTAACAGATGCATTTGACAGATAAAACGTGTAGCTCGTATCACTACAAAGCGCAACCAAGTTTCTTAGCCCTCCTGTTCTGCTAAATTCGGGATAAAATTTTACAAATGCAGTATAGAGAAGAGTTGGTAGTTGGGCTATGATGTAAATAGAGCACACCAGGATCACAGACTGTACCACACGGGTATCTTTTGGAGACAGTTTTTGTGATCCTGTGTGGCTTGAACTGTGTGACTTGCTAGATGCTTCATTAGAATCGGGAATTCTGTTTGATAGTGAACGTATTTTCGATGACTCCAAGAGTTTGAACCTCAACAGAGCTGCACAAGTTACCAAAATAATAAATGAGGCCACTTGAATTATGTTTTTATTAATAGTATCGTTTAACCCTTGCTTAAATAATATCACTTCGAGAGGATCTGTTACTAGTACAGTCAAATATGATGTGTTCAACTTAGGTTCTTTAACCCAACCGAGTTTAAACAGAGAAAGTGTAGGTATGTGGAGAAGCACACTTATTCCAAACAGGACAACCACAGAAATAACAGTCCTTTTTCTTGTAAAAGTCAATTTAAAGCGAAGAGGCATTGCAACACAAGCACATCTCGTTACTCCAAGGAATACAGATACGTAGGAAGAAAAATCATAGAATGTAAAGGCTGGCCAGAATGATAAGTGGCGTATGTCACTCCAAACTCGGCTTTTATACGATCCAAGCATAAAGAAACCATGCCTCAATATTGTGGGGGAAACGAAGCTGAGAAAGATGCCATCCGATATAGACAGCGTTAGCAGTAGAATGGAGACACTGTCTTTGACGCTAGTTTTTATGAAAGTTATGATATTTAACGTGTTTGTGATTAACCCTACGAAAAGTAATGCTGGCCAAAGCGGCCGCTGATATGTCATGATGAGCTCATACTCTCTTTTGTAAGAATATTCGAAAGACTCTTCGACATAAATGTTTGCAGAATTGTTGTTTGCCATCACTAAAATTCTCACCGCGTACAATAATCAATTTCTTCTTTTGAATTATTTTTTTCTCCTCGAAGTATGTTCTTCTTTCCACTTAACAGGAGACACGCTTAATGCCTTTTTTTTTTTTGTTCCCTTGAGCGTCAAACCTGAAAAAGAAGTAATAATAATAATAGTTACTACTGCTGCTGCTGCTACTACTACTACTACTGGTAGTAGTAGTAGTAGTATTAGTAGTATTAGTAGTAGTAGTATTAGTATTATTATTATTAGTATTATTAGTATTATTATTATTATTATTATTATTATTATTATTATTATTATTATTATTATTATTATTATTATTATTATTATTAATATTATTATTATAACCAGCTGAAAACCCCGTTCTCTGAAGTGTGTATATGTATTTAAGAGGCTTATATATAGTCTCCCCTTTTAAAATGTACTTATATGATCCAGATATGTGCCTCTTCTATCCATCTTTACCTAGAATCCAGATACCTCGATAATTCTTATTCTAAACACAAAATTAACATGCCGAACTTAAATCCTTTTGGAATAAAGGAAATCGATCGATTCTATACTTTTCCTGTTAGTTTTTAGATCCTTTTAAACGCTCATTAGAAATCTTTGGAATTTTCGCATAAAGTGCATTAAAGTGTACTGCCTTGAGGACATTCTGAGCCGTGCAGTCATTTACACCTTCGTGATATTGAATGTTTAAAAAAATCTGATATTAGATTTGGATTTAACAAAATTATTATTCTAAGCCTAAAAGTAAAATCTAGATCTATGTAGATGTGCATCTTAACCTTTAATTGATCTGAGTCTAGCTGTTGTAATACCTAGATTTAGAGCCGATATCCGAGCAACTTTTTTACATTCTTTATTATATCTCATACTATAACGTGTAAATCTAGATCTAGAACTATTTCAGACGGTTTTTACATCTGTCGCCGCCTATAGCGCGCGTAATTTCAGTTTTATTCCTGCTATCTCTGCCCCGCTGTACTAACAGGAAGCAGTTTGCACATTTACATTTTTCGTATAAGCGAATATTAATCACAGTCATGTTTGCCTTTGATTTTCGGAAAAGAACTATTTTGATGAAAATAATATTACCACTCCAATCTTATGGACAATTTACAACTCTATGCCAAATTTGCCGTTCCCAGGTGGTCTAGGAATGCTCGGTTAGATGGTCCTCATTTTTAGCCTTGCTCCATTATATATAGATTATTATTATTATTATTATTATTATTATTATTATTATTATTATTATTATTATTATTATTATTATTATTATTATTATTATTATTATTATTATTATTATTATTATTATTATTATTATTATTATTATTATTATTATTATTATCATCATCATCATCATCATCATCATCATCATAATAATCATCATCATCATCATCATCATTATTATTATTATTATTATTATTATTATTATTATTATTATTATTATTATTATTATTATTATTATTATTATTAAAATTAATATTATTAAGTTTTATTATATTTTTAATATTATTTTACAGCTTTTTCAACGATTTACAACAACTTCTTTTATGTTCCCATTTCTTACTATAGCTTTCAGTTTCTAAATACACTACTTTTCAGAGATTCAGCCATGCATAATATTGATTACAATATTGATGCCATTTATTTGTACTGCTACTTCATACACCCTCTAGTTGCCCCGCACCTTTTTTTTCCCAAGTGATGTCTTTATGCCAATCATTAGCTAAAAGATTAGAAGTCTCGAAAGATCCTAAATAAAAGACAAATGCAGTAAAATTAATGTTACTTCTGGTGTTACACATACAAGTCAGAACGATATTATTAAGAGTCAAACACCAAGCCACCAGTTATAAACTTGCGGCTCACAAATTAGCTGAACGTATTGCTGTAGTGGTTACCTCCATTCTCATACTTATAATACAAGAAAATACATTGTTTAATTTAGATTTCTTTTCAAATTAAACAAAAGTTTGCATTCGTTAGATTATATTTCCATTATTTGCCTTTGAGGTATTTCTTTTGTAATTATGAAGTTATAATTATGGGTTTTAAAGCCCGTACAGTGTACTGAACTAACTTGTTAAAAAAAGATTAGAAGAGCAGCTAAGACTCTTTGTCTGTGCCACCTATAACAGTGACTCATTTGCTCTCGCTGTTTACCTAGGCCGACATAACGAGCTAAGGCTAATAATTATGACAGGCATTTACGCGCCGTCATAAATTGGAGCTTTGACATTGAATTTGCACAATGTTTATACATTATGCGCAATAACGTAAAATTTAAAAGGGAAAAAAATCATTCAAACCGTTATCACTCTCCTCTTAAGAAAACATAATATCTCCTCATTAGGTTCATATCCACAAAACGAGTCTAAATAACTACTACTTTCTAGACAATTATTCGATAGAATATCGTTCACAATTAGAGTTAGATGTAGTAGTTAGTAGTTCATTTCTGTGCTGAGACTTTATAAAATGTACCCAACTCTACTCTTAGAAACTTGCCATTTTCAAGAAGCCATCTCTGTGAAAAAGGAATAGTAATGGTGAGCTGTGAATAGTAGATCGATGTGAAAACTTCACTGGCTTTCAAACTAACATCTATGATCTGATACTATCTACGTGTCGATATACCTAGCTGCATTCCTATTTATTGACCTATTGATCAAATAATCCATCTATATGTCTGCCGCTATATTAATTTATCATATAACTTTCAATCTATCTATCTGTCTCTCTGTCTCTCTCTTTTAAATATATATATATATATATATATATATATATATATATATATAAGTGTGTGTGTGTGTGTGTATTTTTTCCCTTCATTTCAATGTATATTTCCACTTCTCGTATTCTCTATGTTACTTCTACAGCTTTTTTCCATCTTAAATTTTTTGCCCTCCAAATTACTCTTTCATGTACAAATTTGATTATACAACTTTTTTCCCTTTCTTGCTTTATCTAGTACTTGTCTACTTGTATTTCTACCTCCGTCTCTCTCTCTCTCTCTCTCTCTCTCTCTCTCTCTCTCTCTCTCTCTCTCTCTCTCTCTCTCTCTCTCTCTCTCTAAATCTATCTATCTCTATCTCAAACTCTCTTTCTCTCAGTCTTTCTACCTCGCTCTCTTTCATTCTCTCTCTCTCTCCACCCTCTCCGTCCTCTCTCTCTATCATTCTCTCCACCCTCTCTCTCTCTTTTTCTCTGTTTTCTTTCCCGCTCTGCATATCTGGTTTAAAGGTGCTTCTATGACTGCTTCACAAAATCACTGCCTGAGTGACATACCCAACTTTCACTCGTTACGTCTACGAATTGCCAGTGATCATGAGGTTCAAACTGTTGCCACGAGGAATGCAGGAATCTACCTTGCAAGCTCGTCTAAAGGCTGAGCTCCTAACTGCATTACAGCAAGTTTTGAAAAACTATGCTTGCATTAGGCGAGTTAGATAGCTAGATCTAAAGCAAATACATAATCATTCTACTAAAAGAAAGTTTTGTTCAAATTCTCTTTCCACCTTTGGAAAGACCCAGATTAAATCAAGACAGTGCACTTAGGTGTAAAAAGGATAAGACTTCACAGCTTGGAAGACTTAACAAGGAAAAAAAGCCTACTCTCCACATTCTTTTTCCTGTCCTCACAAAAAAGAACCCTTTGCAAATTTTTGCTTTTTCAAAGATCGATGGTCCGCCGCCACACATGTAAAGCAACTAAGGTATATCTGATGTTTGAAAGCTGTAACAAAGTATAATGGTATTCTTGTTTTGTAAGTTTTTTACTCTTGATGGTACTTCAAGTGCACATCTATTATGATTTGAAATTAAATGCAATCCTAATAAACCTACTTAAGCTTTTGATACTGGTGCATGGCATTACATTTATAGAATATTGAAAATCAGATTAATATTCTTTAGTTTTATCCAGAAATAGTATGCTTTCCAAGTCTCAACATTGATCAAGAATGGTTTTTTCAGGTCTTTAACTCAAAGATAATTTTTCCAAATCCTGAAAATTGATGTATCCATGGATAAAAGGATTGGTGGTGAATTCTATTTAATCCCAGTAGTGATATGGCCTATGCACTTACACTGAGCTTTGTATCGACTTACCTACTAGGTCCAAACCAGTCTTCAATAATGTTTCTAGTTGGTGCGTTGCGTGAAGGAAAAATAACTCTTGACGCAGATGCAATGCTCAAAAAAAAAAGCAAACACCAAAATGCGACTTTAGAAATTTTTGCAGGGGACGAGCAGCTATTATATATCCATTAGTTGATAAATATTAATTGAGAATTATTGTAAATGTTGTTTTCCCTCAGCTGATGCTGGGCAGATGTTGTTTTGTTTTCAAGGAATAATTCGCTACAACTCTTCCCAGCGAGTTGCATTGAAATGGCATCTGAATTATGATGGATCTTTCCAAGTGGACAGGCCCGATTCAGACGAGAATTCTATTGTTTAATTTATATTGATGGAAATTATAAATGATAAAAATGGAAGCAAGTCTGTTCAGCTCTGATTTGTTGTTATTAACAATGTCCAGTGATGAAGTTCACTGAATTTTGAACTGCCAAGATCAGTATCCCAAGTAGTATAAAAAAAAAAAAAATTTAAAGAGGAGTTATGGATTTAGGCTAAAAAAATCATATCTCTTGCTTTTTACCATAGAAACAATCACATGAAAAATAAATCTGTTTTTTAGTAAACCAGTCATCACATGACATCTCTCACTAAGACGTTGCGATTTACGGTGAAAACGTGTAAAACTAGAAAAGTAAACTTTATAAACGGATTTATTTACTTAGAAACCCAAAAAACGGAGATCCATTCCTTGATATTCGAGTTTCTTGGAAAGAACAGTCATTTTATCAGGTTTTATTTCTGTTTATGTCTACATTCTTCCGATTTTGTTCAATGATATAATTACATGTATTATAAAACATAAACAGGAAAGCAACTTTTTAGTATCAGTAAAGTTTTTTCTTACTATGCCTTGAAAGAATGATAAGGTTGTTGTTATTTTAATTTTACATCATTTAATAAGCAACTTAACTTGTTTATGATATTTTTGTGGGTTTTTTTTTTAATTTCATTTTATTTGTTTATTTATTTTCTTCAATATTGTACTTTAGAATCTAAGTAATTTCATTCTCTCTCTCTCTCTCTCTCTCTCTCTCTCTCTCTCTCTCTCTCTCTCTCTCTTTCTCTCTCTTTCTCTTTTACTCTCTTTCTAAATGAGTTGAGTGTCACAACTTTAACATTTTAAAGGCATTTCCTAAGCTTTCTAAAAAAGAGAAAGAGAGAGAATACATAGTTCTTTTTTAAAGAAAGATAAGCATAACTTTTGTTTTTCTCGAAAGGTAGAAAAAAAGAGTTCAAAAAAATTTTTAAATGCTTAATTACAATTTTTTTTTTTTTTTTTTTTTTGCCATCCAATGCTTAAAGATAGATCTGTTGATAGATTTATTTATTAGTTGGGTGGATGATGTTTGAACCGACTTTATTTTACTTTAAAAAGAAATAATGGTGAAAGTTCAAGAGATTAGTAGAAAAACCTTTTCAAATATACATGCTAGATAATACTTGGGCAAAAGTTACTTCCTTGTTTGCGTTTTCAATGACTTCTGTTTCAGGCTTGAATCCAATAGCAAAAAAAGTGGACATAGAACTACGGCCTCCTTCAAAAAGAGTGTCAATCCTTTAATAGCGCAAAGAATTATATTATTATGCTTTGCTTTCTCATTAAGATTAAAGAATACCTACATGCAAGGTTGGAAGAGAGAAAGAGTTACCAGAGAAAGAGAGAGAGAGAGAGAGAGAGAGAGAGAGAGAGAGAGAGAGAGAGAGAGAGAGAGAGAGAGAGAGAGAGAGATACTATATAGAGAATCAGTCAAAGCAAAGACAATTCAATATAACCTTACACGGCAATGTAGAAATCTCTTTCAAAAAAAGAACGAAACGATGTACAATCAAACATGCTAATCCCAGAGACACTGTTAAGGAAAGTTCAATGAATGTTCCTAGGGCGTGCAGTTTTTCTATCTGGTTCGTGTCCACTCTGGTTCTGAACCAGCTCCTATTCATCCAACAGTGTGGATAAAACATTACCAATAATTTGAAAGAATAAAGATTGAGATCAAAACAATTTTTTAATATGACTATATTTACCATGATATACAAAGTTAATGAACAAGTGAAATTTTTTGCTAAGAGAATTATAACACTTGAACAGTTAACTTGCCTTGTCAAAATGGTGTTAAAATGAATAAAATCTAAACAAATCTAAATACAAAGACATGATTGCCCTAAAAATGTGTCAGTTTTAAATTTCTATCCATGAAAGTTTAACAAAGGTAAGTTTAAGCGAGAGGAAAGCGGGCATTTATCTAATGTTTCAAAACAAGGGAAATAACCAAAAATGTCCAAGCCATGAGTAATCAGTTTTCCTTAAGCATAAAATCAGTATGTTATTAAAGTACATGTAGTGTCAAACTGTCATACATGTATCAAAATAAGAGCACTTGGTCATTTGAAATCAAAGTAGGTAAGTGTGGTTGTGATTTAAAAAAGCTTTTAAGAGTATCTCTTAAAAACATCACAGATCTTGTGTTTATTTATTAAAGTTGGAGAGGGAGAGAGAGAGAGAGAGTGAGAGAGAGAGAGAGAGTGAGAGAGAGAGAGAAAGAGAGAGAGAGAGAGTGAGAGAGAGAGAGAGAGAGAGAGAGAGAGAGAGAGAGAGAGAGAGAGAGAGAGAGAGAGAGAGAGAGAGAGAGAGTGAAATTACTATGGTTCTTAAAGTAAAATATTAGAAGAAAATAAAAAAACAAATAAAATGAAATTAAAAAAAAAAAAAAAAACAAAAATATCATAAACAAGTTAAGTTGCTAATTAAATGTTGCAAAATTAAAATAACAACAATCTTATCAGACAGGGCAAGACTGGAAAGATGAGGCACTTAATCTTCACATACCAACAGCATAGGTTTTGCCGATATCAGGATCCACATTTTCAATTATAATGAGTTCACTTAATTCAAAAGAATTATATTTTCAAACCTCAGAAAACTACTCAGAACATGAATTGTAGAATATTTACAAAAATATCTAGAGACAGTTTTTGAGAGTATAAATCAACAGAGAGGTTTTTTTTTATTACAATAAATTTTTTTTAGAGAATCTGTTTTTGCATGATTTGCATGAGAAAATTACAACTGTAGAGAGTGAGGCTTTACCATAATGAAATTGCAAAGTAACTTTGATAAAAAAAAAAAAAATGGGATAGCTCATTCATATACCCTATTTATGAAAAAAAAAAAGTTAGAGACAGAAAGAATAAATAAACTAGCAATGTTTTCAAGAAACCATATTCATACTACTTAAAACAAAATAAATATTATATCTAGATTAAAATATGTAAAATTTAAATTCTCAATAATTAGGAGAATGTTTTAGACAAATCATATGATTCAATTTAGATCATGTGATAAGAGAAGCAGCTGAGATAAACTGTTAGTTTCAAAATATGATATGATCGGATGTAGATATAATCTAGATAGATATATCTATATATCTATATATATTTGAACAATGCAAAATTACAAAGAGGGCAAGTCTAAGCTATCATAAGAACTAATCAGGGCAAGTAAGTGTTTCTCCTAATATGGATGGAAATATGATAATATTAAGTGCCCCAAAAGAGAAAATTATGGATTATAAAATAAATTGATGTTTTCGCTAAAGTTCCATGGATTGTGTTGCTTGTTTACTCAGCTATGCCCTCACAGCTTCTTCCATTAATCCATCTCTTTAGCTCTTTATATATTTTTTCTTTTGCCTTACAGAAAAAAGCCTTGTATTA
>JAWDGP010000292.1:0-60000 GCA_033675545.1 Elysia crispata
GCAGATGTCCCCGGTAAATGCACTGCGTTCTCTTCCAGTCAACAGGCAGTCAGTCAGAATATAATTATTTATCATCGTGTTTTATTTTAAAAAATAGGAGAAGGGGGAGGGTGTGATAGGAAGCTATGTCTAATGCTGAATTATACCCCTATCTCTTTATTGCATGGCCCTACTGGGTATTTTTATGTATATACCAGTAAATCTTTAGATACATTAAAGCATTTAGTCATTATTATCGAGATAATGTCAAGATGACTTTATCTTTCCTCTCCCCACTCCCACAGAGCCCGGTTGTATGAGAATGTCGTCTCCTAAGCATCTCGAACCTCTTCACTAAGCCGTGCAGGATCTTACCATCTGGCCCAAACCAATGTTTTATTCGTTGATTGGGAGCAGGCAGTTGCCGGGTAACTGTAACAGAGTACCGTATCCAGTGCACCAGAGAGATGCCTCACGTGTTCATTGTTGTACATGTACCCAGTATCACACAATCGATCCACACACATGCAGGGTATGAAAGCCCGCCCAGATATCCGTAGAGATCTTTCACGTCGTCAAGTTGGTGAGTGACCTTTTACGTTCTGCATAGCCTCGATGGCGCTTTCTTCGATAAATATTTACAAGATGAAGAACTGCCTTAATATGGAACGGATTGTACCCGGCAAACAAACAAGCAAGCTAACATTGACGAAGCAATTTAGTTTCTAGTTTGTTATGTGTAGCTATAGAAAAAATCGTACACAACAAGAATCAAAAACAAAGATTTTATAACTTTGAGTAGAGAAAAGAACCGTGACAGGATTTCTCAAATTATAAAGTAAAATAAAATAATAAATAGATACATAGACAGATAGATTAAATAAAGGTAATAAAGCGTGATCAACAAGGGTAAATGCTAAAGAAGCTGAGGACGTTATTTTGTTAGGCTGGTGAATCCCTAAATAATGATAGTCCGGCTACTCTAGAACAGTTCTTTATTGTGCATTTTCACAATTAACCTCTTTGTCTAGTTCTTGACCATTACTTCAATTAAAAACATTACAAGGTATGTAATCAAAATATCCTGAATTTTTCGCTTTATACGCAGTTATTCCCCTTGTCTAATTTCCGGCCATCCATATTATATTCAAATCGGAGGGCGACTCGCCATCGTGCTCTCAACCCGCTCCACCGTGAAAGGAGGATGAGTCAGATGTGAAAGGTCAAACTATTGTTGTTACCAATAGAGTGAACACATTAACGGCAATAGATGTAGCGTCGTTCACAGAAAGACGGGAAAAGTTGAGAAGACAAGCAGAACCGCTTCTTTTTCTGGATTTGTTGATGTCGTCTTTCATCTGACACTTATCGATATCTTGAAATTTTGATGAACAGTAACCTTAACCCTTGGTTTTGATTTGGATCTTCAGTTATAGAAAAAAAAAAAGATCTAGAATCAATATTTAAAAAAACCCAACAACAAACAAAAAATCATCTCATGGCTTGAATCCTGTGAAGATGTAGAACTGATCTAGACAGACCGTGTGTTTATTTTTTAGAAATGCAATTCGTGGAATATTTCCTGGCTCTGTTTGTTTTCATCTCATAAAGAGCACACGTAATCCAGCAAGTAATATCTTAAATTATGAAAGACAAACGTTGCGATGTCGGAGTTCTCTCTATTTCTCTCTGCTCTATCTTCCACCAGATAACTGATTCAACAGGAATGAATTTTGCTGAACTTAAAACATCTCAAATTAATAAGGTCTTAAAAAAAATAATAGGAAAATAATTCTGCCTTCACACCACAAAATGACTTTTCAAGTTTTTTTGGCTGCTATATTTAAATTTTCTCAGTCTAGAAATTATATTTTTATTGAATCATTCTATTTTACATGATGTGGTTTTTTTTCTTAATTGTATTAACACATTTTGATGGTTAAAAATAAATTATATGATCACTCTTTGGTTTCTCGGGTCCGCTGTTTTCTTCATAAAATTTTTCCCGTCCACTTGATTTTATATTCAAGAAATTAATCTGGTTCTAATTTAATGTTAACATTAGTTACCTCATACTAGTTTTTAGTCTATATTTATTTAGTTCCCTGCTTAAGTTAAACTTATTCTTAGCAACATGATGACAGACGTTTAAGTTGAGCAAAATAGTAATGAAATTTCCGTCAAACTCAAAGATTTTATTGTGAGAAACTTTGCTTAATCACGTTTTAATTAGTGACCAATGACGTATATGGAATAGATTGAGAACAATGAAGATGAAGATTGTTCACATATAAAAATGAATCAAGTTTCACGCAGGGACTGTAGGTATTTCTGCTGCACGATAATGATCTCCATCATCACATCTAACAATAGATGTTATGAGCTAGATGCTGTCAATAATGTTTTCAGGTTTCGCCCAAGAGCATGGGATTGGCTCAAGAGTTTTTTTTTACACTGTATTTTTTTTTTACTCTCACCTTGACCTTTATGACGAGTTCCAAGTGATGGAAAAACAAATTAGTATCGTTTCTTCACGTGCAGATTGGATAATTTGTCCTCTAAGAATTTTATTGTGAGATACTGAACGTTCGGCTCTTTTCTTATGTCTGATCTGCTTTCATTTACACTGGGGAGTGGGGAAGAAGGGGAGGGGGTGGGGGGGGGGGAGTCGCTTTGTTCTCTTCTATGAAGGAGTGAACCCAAACCAAACCCATTCTAGAAGAGTTTCTCCGAATTTACCCCATCATCTCTCGTTATTCAGCTTGACAGAGATGAGTTAGGAGCCATTTTATTTTTCATTTATAAAGTTTGCTAAATTAACAAAAAATATCTTTGAAAAAATGTGGTATGTTAGGCTTTAGCCATTGCTCTAAGAATTTGCAGAAGACTAATGGAATGGATCTTTCGAAACTCTCTTCTTAGCTTACAGCAACTGTTACAGGCAAGTACTTATTTATAATATGTGGTTGAAGTCGTGTAAATGCCTCATCAGTGCATTATTTTGCTTAGTGATGCTTAGGGGCTAGTCTTTCTTCCCTGTTCTATGTACAGCGTCCTATTTGCAGCCAACCCTCTGAACTAACACTATTGATATTCAGATGAACAATGCTGTGCCTCAAAAGCTTGTCAGAATAATCCAGTAGCTGTGTTCTTGTAAAGTCCTAGACACACACACCCCTCACCCCCTCCCTCCCCCCCAAAAAAAAACCACGCGCACACACCCCTCACCCCCTCCCTCCCCCCCAAAAAAAAAAACACGCGCACACACACAAACAGACACATACACGAACATGCCCAGCCCACAATCCATCTTCTTGCACTCCAAAATATTGAATGAGTTGTTGTGTGGTGAGTACCCAGTTCGACCCTTGGTTGAATGAGTTGTTGTGTGGTGAGTACCCAGTTCGACCCTTGGTTGAATGAGTTGTTGTGTGGTGAGTACCCAGTTCGACCCTTGGTTGAATGAGTTGTTGTGTGGTGAGTACCCAGTTCGACCCTTGGTTGATTGAGTTGTTGTGTGGTGAGTACCCAGTTCGACCCTTGGTTGAATGAGTTGTTGTGTGGTGAGTACCCAGTTCGACCCTTGGTTGAATGAGTTGTTGTGTGGTGAGTACCCAGTTCGACCCTTGGTTGAATGAGTTGTTGTGTGGTGAGTACCCAGTTCGACCCTTGGTTGAATGAGTTGTTGTGTGGTGAGTACCCAGTTCGACCCTTGGTTGAATGAGTTGTTGTGTGGTGAGTACCCAGTTCGACCCTTGGTTGAATGAGTTGTTGTGTGGTGAGTACCCAGTTCGACCCTTGGTTGAATGAGTTGTTGTGTGGTGAGTACCCAGTTCGACCCTTGGTTGAATGAGTTGTTGTGTGGTGAGTACCCAGTTCGACCCTTGGTTGAATGAGTTGTTGTGTGGTGAGTACCCAGTTCGACCCTTGGTTGAATGAGTTGTTGTGTGGTGAGTACCCAGTTCGACCCTTGGTTGAATGAGTTGTTGTGTGGTGAGTACCCAGTTCGACCCTTGGTTGGGTCAATATCTTGATTAATTAGGATCGCGTCAAAACAGCTGTTTTCTTATACTTTTAAGGCAAGAAGTTAAAAATGTTTATTAAGTTGTATGAGGAATTATAAATCTGAAATGCAACATCGAGATATAGGGGTTTATCTGTTATGTTCTTCAAGATCTTCAACCTAAATTTGTTATAAATCTAAAAATGGGTATTCATAAAGTGTGCAAATTTATTAATTATGTTAATGATGATAATGGATTTGTACCCAAAGTATAATAATATTAATAATTGTGAATTCATTCATTATTTTCTATGTAACACATTCCCGTTCTTGCTACGAAAATAAGCTCGGGCTTTTACGTTGATGCGATCTATCTCAAGACTTAGGAGGCATTATTTGCTTCCGTTTTGTGTTGTTTTTTTTTTAATAAACCTAGTGTACCACCGAGTACATAAACGGTGTAAGGGTTACAACTCAGTATAAATACTTAGGTTCGCGGGATGGCCGGGTTATCTGTTTTATTGTTTTATCTTTGTAGAAAACCAATGACGCTGCAGAGCAAGAACACACAGTATCTTCGACGCCTTTTCATGGCGTTTTTCTTTAAAACAAAATTTTGTTAATGGGTTGGAATCCTGGCGTAGACTATCTAGTTTGGAGTTGCGTCCGATCTAACCAGCCCTATCTAAAGCATTCACAAGAGCCAAATAATTTGTGTGACTAGTGTCAGGATGGTTACAACATCAAAGTTGCATATACATTTAATTATAAATCATAGATTAGATAGAAAAAGTGAGAAGAGAAAGTTTGTGAGATTTGAGCTATTACATAAATTAAAGTTATGATTAGTTCTACTCTATAGAGATATGTTTGTGGTGTTTAACACTGTATTAGTCTATACATGTATACCTGATTTAAAAAATAAAAAACAACAAAAACCAAGGGCACCCCCAAAACCATGAAATCTCAGCTGTCGATTCTAACTTTCCTTTTTCCCATGCTACTTCCCCCCGGCCTCCCAATGCAAAAAATCAGACGCTAGCCGCTGTTCCTGCAGTAGAGAGGAAGTAGCCCAATCTTCCCACATCCCTGGGGCGCCTCTCTCCGCACCCTATGGCGTCTGGGAGACTGCCGTCCCTCTCCACCATGCTTGTGTTTTCAAGCTGAGCTCTTCTCCCATCTCTACCACTGCACTGCCGTCCTCAGTGTGCCCATGTATCTGCCTGACTGCCTCTTTCATTTTTCTCTTTTGATTTGTGACTTTTGTTATTTTATATCTTTTTCTGCCGTCTCTCTATCTTCTACTCATCTACCGGACAATCTCTCTCTCTCTCTCTCTCTCTCTCTCTCTCTCTCTCTCTCTCTCTCTCTCTCTCTCTCTCTCTCTCTCTCTCTCTCTCAGGGATTATAATAATTATTAACTTCATCTTGTCATTTCTATGCAGATTTTCCTTCCCGCCTCACTGAACCTGGTCTTTATCCTCGTTTCATCCTTATTGGTTGAGAACTGACCTGTGTGACTGAGATTCAAGATAGCCTCTGCGCCTGCGTCTCTTCTGACGTCTGCCAGCCTCTTTACCCGTCTCAGGTTTTCCCTGGTTCCGCCCCCCACGGCTCACATGTGACATCTGGTGACGCCGAGAATTGCCGACAGACGACGGTTTATAGCCGGAAGTTGCACCTACGAAGACGGCACGTCCTTTGTGCGCATGTCTGACATGACAGTGGCGGCGGCAGGCCCAAAATGGCGGCGACTGGAAATTATGAAGCTTTGACTCCGATCAGGCGGGACTAGGCCGCGGCAGCGCTGGTTTATGTACTCTGTGTGTGTGTGTGTGTGTATGTGTGTGAGACTAGGCCGCGGCAGCGCTGGTTTATGTTCTCTGTGTGTGTGTGTATGTGTGTGTGTGTGTGTGCGCCCCGTGTGTTCTCGCTTGACTCCAGTAACAGTTACTGTTGCCAGTATGAGACTCTAGCTGTGGGTCGAATGCACTTCACCACTCGTCAGTGGAGCAAACTTCAGATGGCTGAAAAAAAATGTATTCACTATTATAAAAAGGGAATAACTAGAATCTTCGCTGCACTGGTTTTGTTCCTCCCCCCCCCCCACTCCCTCTCCCCCTCCCTCGCCTTCCGGCCCCTCTTTTAAAAACATAAAAAAAAAGAGAAAAAGGAGACGTTTTATAACTTTGGGAATTTGGGGAAAGATAATGATCTAACAATAATAGGATCGTTGCAAAAGAAGCATCTCATCATAATTAGACAAAAATGTCGTTGATCTTGTGTCTTCTGCGAAAGCTGCACGTATAAAGCAGTCCCAAGGGACACCAAATAAGTTTTATAATTTGTAGTGATAGAGACATAAGTACCCGCCGTCTTTTTTTCTCTTTCTGTCGAAACAGAAGACAGAAACGGATGCGAATTTGCACATTTATGATTTAAGTTTCCTTATGAAAAAGAGCGCAGATGAGTTGTGTAACTGTTACATACTGCTGGGATACTTACATACCCGAATTTTTTCCAACAAATCTTGCCTTTAAATAGAACCAGTGCAATGGGTTACAGATGGGAAGTACCAGCAAGTAAAATGAGGATGGCTTGTATTGATATAATTATGGCAATGCTGTGTGTGTATATATCTTGAGTCCTCTCCTGTGTGCAGGTTGTGTATATATCTTGAGTCCTCTCCTGTGTGCAGGTTGTGTATATATCTTGAGTCCTCTCCTGTGTGCAGGTGTGATATTTTGAGTTACCTGGGACTTCGCAAAACTAGAGCTACGTCACTTACGGGAGGTGAAGGTCTAAGCATTATGCTGGTTGAAGAACTTCAATTACTTAATGTACGCTTCCAAAACATTGTAATTTGTATATCCAAAGACAATGTACTTTTTTCATTTTGTTAAAAAAATGTTTCTTAATATTTTGGAATAATTTTTTCCCATCATATTATGTTCGATTTTATTTCTGTGTTTGAAGCTTTATATATGTTGCACTTTTTTTTAATAAAGTATGACTAGATAACTATCGAACTGTTAGATATTCGCACAGCGTGGAATCAATTCTAGTTAAGACCATCACTGTGAAACAGCTTGATCAAGACGTAAAGAGTTTCTCTAGTTTTCATGAAGTTTTTCTGCAATTTAATCTTAAATGTTAACAAATTATAGACCGACAATTAGGCGACAAATCCACAATTCAGAGAAAACAAGAAGCTGGGATCACTTCAGAAGGATTTGAAAACTGAATAAGTATGAAAATAGCGAAATGGCCATAAAATTATTAAATTTGAGAGCTACAAAGATCCTGAAGGAGTAGAAGCAATAATCTACTGTTTCCGAGCGAAGGATATTTCTTATTGTATCGCCTTGAGGTACCAATCACCAAATCTCATCAGTTCAAGTGAGAAAGTTAGTAAAGGAGTGATTGTTATATTCACAGTTCATGAAATTAAACAGATTAATAATTGCCGCAATTCCAAATTATTCGAGTATTCAAACGAGTGTTGTGAAAACTGTCTAGGCGCAAACTAAGTGATCGGAGAAAACAACGCAGACCTGATTCCAGCACAAGGACAACGTGAGGAAAGATTCACGAAGAAGGATTAAGAGAGTAGATTTTGTGCAATTATTTTTCTGAGGAAAAAAGGAAAATCCTTCATGCAAATGATAATTTAACTAACCATCAATTTGATATCTCTTAGATAACCGTCAAGAAAATGTATTTCTCCTCAAAATTCTCCCTAAGAACAAGTGATCGAATAGATAAATCAGAAGAAAATCAGCCTTAGGCTAAAAACGCACAAGGGGTTTCCACGAAAGATAATAAAAAGTACATGCAGTCCAATTCCGTACGGAAAAGACGAACGACACAAAACTGTACAATAAGAGTGAAATAATAAAAAAGAAACTGAATATTAAGAAGTACAAAGTAAAGGGTGGTTTCGCATCAATTTAGGACTGTTCCTCTAAGCTAGAAAAAAAAAAGGGAGGGGACAATACAAAAATCGCCAATATTTAGGACAATAAAAAAAATTATTGAAAGACAGCTGCATAGTAAAGTACCTGGAAGATCTGATGAAAAGGAGAGAAACAAAACAAAAAAGTGCCCAAGAGATCACAGAAACAAATATACTTTGCTCTCTTATGTATGACTCCAAACAGGCAGTGGTGTTATGTTACTGAATCAAAGAGAAACCGGTACAACAGCTGGATACAGCAATAACTGGTCAAGATGCAAGATAACAAGATCAGCGCGATGGGTCCAATCCTTAGCTCAGCCACTTCTTCAGGAGTCGAAAATAATCTAAGAATTCAAGCGCTCTGTCTCCAGCATTGAGATAACTACCGTTATTGTAACTTTTCTAAACAATGTGTTGCTTACCAGTACCTGCTCTGCAGATGTCGGATCTATTTTGATGACTGTCCTCACTTGAGGTCAGTACCAGCTGCCAAGCTAGACAGAAGATGGTACCGCTTGAGGTGCAAGAGCTACGACATGGTGAAACACGGAGTGAATTGAAGAGTTGGATGAGAATGATCGTATTCAACATTATTTCTCTTTTTGGATGTTTTGTAAGAGTGGAGAAAGAGAGAAAGAGTGGCGGAGAAAGAGATAAGGAGAAGAGAGAGAGAGAGAGAGAGAGAGAGAGAGAGAGAGAGAGAGAGAGAGAGAGAGAGAGAGAGAGAGAGAGAGAGAGAGAGAGAGAGAGAGAGAGAGAGAGAGAGAAATTCAGAGACATATAAACAAGTCAACCTTCGGAGAAACACAAGATAAAATTGTCATGTATGACACTTTGTGCTAACAGTACTAATTAAAACTCTTGAGGCCTCAACTTCAGAGACGGGCCAGTTGAAACGCGCCCACTGTTAACAATAATCATAAGAGATTAAGACACGACTTTCTCCATGCCTGTTCGTGAGACTAAACTTCAACCATGCGAGCCAGTGACGTCAAGAAATTGGTGGAATTTGGAAATCCATGCGCATAACCTTGTATCACGATCGTGAATCTTCACATCTTGGATAAAATAACAAGATGATCAGAAATTTTAAGAAATGCCTGACATGGTCTCCCACTTGCGCGCTGCAGGAAATCAGATTCTCCTCTTTACGGGAGATAGATTTCTCTAGTCGTCACTCGCTGGCGGTAGATGTGTCTAGTCGTCACTCGTCACTAGAATCGTCACAAGGCGCACCCTCCCAGCAGGAAACCTTCTGAGCTTCTTTGTCCTCCTGTTGACGCCTGAGGTTTGAGGGGGGAAATCATGTTTATTTTCTTGTCACTAAGCTGATTAGAAACACATTGTGGCGGGCGTCTATGATAGAGAAATTGACTTATTGGTGCTGTCCAAGAAATCCTTCGCGCTTGACTGCTTGAGAAAAAAGAGAATGAATAATAGATGTGTCAACATAAGATTTTTTTTTCATATAAATGGGGTACAAAAAAATAATAATAAAAAAAACGGTTTGGTATGGTGAATCTTGGATGGAACATCAATTCTAATGGAGGGTGCAAGCTTATAAGGAACTTGATAGAATCGTCTTAAATATTGTACATGCACAATCTGTCTACATCACTATCATCTGTTGAATTTTGTTCATCTCAACATGTAAGTTAGATTCAGAGGACGGACATAAATGGCGTTGGCTGGTTGTCAGATACAGTGCGACCACGAGATCTTGATTGATTGCTTGATTGAAATGCATTTCAGAATAAACATCCAAAGATAATTGTAAGAAAAAATCATGATGCCATTTATCCTTACCAACACGTAGTTACTGGCCATTGACAATTCGTTGTTCAGTGTAGTTCAACAACAGTAAATTCTTATAAGTGTTAATAAGTATTTTTTTTTATACTTGCGGCACTCTTTGCTCTTATTGGATTTAATGTGCTGTGAGCGTCAAGTTACCATCTCATGCAACACAGGATGTCACTCAGAGATGGTAGAACCCAGGTCTTAGATTCTTTACAACTAGCACTAACATATTATTAATAACTTTACAGAACTGCCTGAAGTGTTTTCAAAAGCTTTAACCTAACGATTTTAGATACTTTTGGGCGTAATTGTGTGAGTAAAAATTATTACTTGGCATAACAGCGGAGAAGATTCCGAAGTGATCAAGCCCGAATAATCTCAGAATGCTGAGAGATTCAGTAATGCCGTCTCACTCCCTCTCCCCTACATCATTGAGATGAAATGTTTGTTTACAAGAGTTTGGTTGGCAACTTTTGGAGCCGAGGAAGAGCAGCATATTAGAACTGTTCTCAATTTAACTCACACAATATAGTTTCGAATATCAATACATGCATGGGTTGTCTCAATATATCTTGTCTACCTCTTAACATGACAGTTATTCCCCACATCTTTTCTGCTTCTTGGTAGCTCTTCTCGGATTATTGTAGAACTAGAATGCTCTAGAACCGTACTGGGGCTCTGAGGTACTCCCCGCGAACACCATTTTGAAGTTTAATTTAAAAACAACAAACCAGCGCTCACAGAATAATTGACTTGATCTTTCTATAGAAAGCAAGATGCGTTTGCTTTTATTAACCTCAGAGTAAATCCAGACGTTTCGAAAGTCAAGGGTTCAATCATAGTATTTTATTGCTGTGTCAATGTCACCTCCACCACCCCATTCATTATCAGGACCACTGTCGGGGCTCGCGAAGCGATAGTCACAATAGCCCGCCAGCAACGCCAGCCAGCCTGTCTAGGCAAAGAGAGATAATCACGTTTATTCTGGCAGCGTGACGGACGTGACACCTGAGATGGCGGAGCACGGCGATTACCTCCCCTCGGCGTGACGGCGACACCCGAGCACCGCGGCTCCAGTTACAGTCTCTCCTGAGCGGCTCGCAGCGGTCTGTCTCCGTGTCCCGCTGCAGTCGCACCGAGCCTGGCGGGTCGCGTACAGCGCGCACCGCTCCTCACAGAATGGTAGTTTTCATCACAGGCAACTTTCACACCACACACCAGGCTTCAACAAGTTAAACGATAGATCTCTCATCTTGGAAATCGTGTAATCGATATTTATTTTTTTTAAATTTTTTTTTTGTTTTTGGTTGGCTGACCCGATAAGTATCCAAATCTTGTTTGGTTTGATAAGACGCTCATTTGAAAATAAATGATATGCCTGCAAAATTCAAAAATGAAAGGAAGTCATACATGTGTATCATATTAAGTTCTTGAATCATGAAATTAAATGATAATTTTTCAAAGCAGGTATAATTATTAAAAACAAATAATAACAAATTTAGCATCAATGGAAATACCACATATCTAACGAGAATCAAACCTGAGATAAAGATCTAGGAAATGATAGAAGGAACCAAAAAACGACCTTAAGTTATAAGCAATTAAAAAAAAAAAAGTTAAATATAATGAAAATTTAATATCTAAAGGGGAAATTTCTTCGATTCGATGGTAATCTGAGTCTATCTTTTCATAACCATGTAATTTTCCGCTATTTCTCTCATATGTTTGTTCTTTCCTCATATTCAACTAAAGAACAATAAACCACCGATACGTTTTCTTGAGGAAAATTATATAAAAGAAGTTATAACCGGTTCCTTACAGATGAAAGTTGGCAGAACCGAAGCACCATTACCCGGTGTCGACTGGTTTGTTTCGGTACCACACACACACGAGGCTGCCAAGATCTGACCTCCTCTTCCCAATTAATGTTTTCATTCTTTTTCTTTTGTTCTCTGCTATGGTCGGAAAAACATAATTCAGTCTCATATTGTCAACCATCTATAGGCAATATTTCGTTTCAGATAATTCAAGGGAGGCAACATAGAGGGAAGACTGAGGACGCCGTAAATCCACGGGTAGCCATTATTCTTGGTCGCCATGTTTCTCTGTCTCTCTCACAGGAGGTTTGTGTCGGCGGCAACTATATCCGTCTAGCATTGAACAGACAGCAGCACTTCGTGTGTGTGAAATGTCGCAAAAACTGACTCTCAGCCAATTAGGAGCTGACAAGGGAAAACTGCTTTCATAGAATATATGAGTGAGAAAAGGGAAATGAAAAGGGGCAGGGAGGGGTGGAGGAGGGGGAAGAGAGAGAGAGGGAGAGAGAGAGAGAGAGAGAGAGAGAGAGAGAGAGAGAGAGAGAGAGACAGACAGACAGACAGACAGAGAGGGAGAGAGACAGACAGACAGACAGAGAGGGAGAGAGACAGACAGAGAGAGAGACAGAGAGAGAGAGAGAGACATTGAAAAGAGAAAAACCTCAAAGCAGGCTAGAGAAAGAGGCAATCATTCTAAAAACTGAAAAACATAAACACCAGTGAAGAACAGAAGCAATCACGTAGGCCTATGTAGACACAATTTAGATAAGTGAAATAACCCGGAAAGAATTAATAAAGCTAAAGCACTCTCACCCGACAACCACAGCCTGATATAGCCACAGTATTTCACTTTGTAATCTCTATCGGACCATTCAACAATCGGAGGGCGTGAGCTTTATCTGGCAAGCAATTTGCGAACTGAAAATACAAGTATTTGATGGTGGAATACTAGAAACATGGACATAATTATAGACTCTTAATTTTACTTGTCGGACATTATTAAACGACAAACATTAAAAAAGAGCATCTCAAGCAGTCAGTCCTAACATCAAAGTAGGTGCATAGTTTCGCTTGCTTTTATTATATCATATTTTATTTACCTTTATTTTTCATTTAGCATCTCGAGAGATAAAGATAATCGTTTTAACACACGAAGTTATGTGGGTGCTTCGACTTCTTGGTTTTGTTTTGTTTTGTTTTTTGTTGCTGTTTTTTAATCTGATCCTGTGCTACACAGATCCAAACCTGATAAGTCCTATTATAAGTATGTTCATGAGACACAGTTTTCGAACAAAATAAATTATTTTAGGATGTTATTTTACTTCCTGCGTTCAGTACAGAACGTGTTGTCTCTTTTTTATGGAGAAACAAATTAATGACCTCATTTCAAGTGCAGGATAGGGTTTGTTTGGGAAGCAACAAGTTCACTAGTGGGACAAATGGTTGCGACTGATTGGCTACATGTCGTAATGGTTACTAAATTAGATACACTGCGATGCTGGGGTGGTTCCATGTTCTAACAATCAATATCTAAGTTCTCTAAATTACTTCGGTTAACACGTTACTGTTCCGATCTTCTTTAACCTTAGTTATCATGGCTGCAGCAAGCAATAACTGAGTTATTGATTTATATTTTCAACGTTATGTTTTCAGGATGATTGACATAATAAGATTCTCTCTTTTTGATCAAGTTTATGACCTATAATGGGTGCATCAAGCAATAACTGAGTTATTCATTTATATTTTCAGTTTTTTTTCTTCGGGATGATTGACATAATAAGATTCTCTCTTTTTGATCAAGTTTATGACCTATAATGGGTGCATCAAGCAATAACTGAGTTATTCATTTATATTTTCAGTTTTTTTTCTTCGGGATGATTGACATAATAAGATTCTCTCTTTTTGATCAAGTTTATGACGTGCAATGTAGCTTGCACGTCTCTGCGTTTTAAAATTAAAGCTTTTTTGGCTACACGAACACAAGATTCGATAATATAATATTCTACTGGTATAGAAAATTAACTTGATTTTAGACCTAGGTTTAAGTCTGATTCTAGAGCTTACTGAGCACAACAGAGGCCATAGTTCTATGACCTTAGCACTGCCTTTGTTGTGAGCACTAACCACAGCGGGCACTCAATTGACCGCCATGTCGCGTCCGGTTTAGAGCTGGAGAAACCTGCCTCAACGTGTTTAGTGATAGTCTAAAAATTAATGTCATCCATTGACGGACAGATTGCATCACTTTATTGTGGTTTTTTAATAAAGCTTTGTAATAAACGTTAAAAGGGTCTTAATATTGATTTGGAAAGAATTCAGCTCCATTATAAAGAACTTATCTTTCCAAATATATTTTCAAGCTTATCTTTATTTTCTATTTGGGAATTATAGCTCTTAGCTAAAATATATTGTAATTCGACTTTAATACTTGGAAAAATAAAACTTCTAGTATATTAACAATGCAAAAGATTATGGTATATGGAGTTTTTTATACTGTGCTGATGACGTGTATGCGTGTATCATTTTTTTTTCTTTTTCTGCACTCTTTTTATCTTTATATTCTCTCTATCCTTCTCGGCGTCTCTATCTCTATCAGTCTTTGAGGCTGTCACTCTCTCTTTTATTTTATTCCTATTTTGTCTCTGATTTTAAGTTACCCAAACAGTTAAAGAAGCAGGGGACGATGAAAAGCAACAGAGCACATAAAACAAGTAACAGAGTTAACGGGGATAAACTTGAATACCATTCTTCTTATCTCCCCAAGCGCTCTAACGTTACAGATCACTCCCTTCCTTGTAGTCTTGTTGACTGGGGGAATCAGTTTTCTCTATTTTCAGCTTATAAGAAGAGCATCAGACAAATCTACGCCTACCTATTTCATTAGGTTTTGTCCCTCCTCCACCTCTTTGCCTTCATGCCTTTTATTCTCATCTTTTACGGAGCCTTTTTTTTTTTTTTTTGCAAATCCTCTTGATATTAACTATGCTTTAACTATTCTAGTTCTCTGCTTTTAAAATGTTTCGAAGATCTTAAATATTGTCCAAATTTTCGATTATTTCTGACCCTTGTTTTATTTCATTATTTTTTTTAGGGGGGGAGGGGGGGGGGCATTATAATCTCAGAAAAGGTGCTGAAAAGTCTTGGAAAGCATAATTATGATTTCGATCGCTTGTATTTTGTGACTTTACCTCTGTTTCATAGTTACATGTTTCGCGTCCAGAATAATTAAAATTATAAAGGGCTGCGTCGATTTTATTTGAAATTAAGAGCATTATTGTTTCTTTCAAGCTAGTAATGGTATTGGAGTTCGATTTGTAGGAATTGATAGCCATAGACAGTATTTCTTAATTTGTTGGCCTTTGTTTGTGAACACTTCAGCTAACCACCTGTAACTCTGAATACTGTGGGTCCTAATCCTACTCCTTTAATGCACTGATGTTTGAAAATCTTGAATGTTCCGTGTCGGACGGCTGTTGAAGTTATAGAATCAAATTTAATTCTACAGACAATTTCGATGTTGTTGTTATAAAACTTAAAACAAATTCTGCCATTCTGACAATCGCCAATTCCGAAAAAAAAAAAAAAAAAAAAAAAAAATACGGAAGACGTCCAAATGGTACTGATGGTCTATGTATTTAAAAAATCTGGTTTGCAGAATAAATTGAAATTCTGTCAAGGAATGAAAAATACTGAAAACTCGTAACAGTGTGCTCAATCAGTTGATTTTATTAGTTTTGTTCTATTTGGTCCGACGCTAAACGTCATGCTCAAAAATCGAACTTGTTCTTGAGCTCTGAATCACAATACGGTTCGCATCACTAAACATGTGAGAATGATATTTTCTTTTTTTAAGTTAAGAAAGCGCGCTTTTATTTTTTTAAATCTTATTTTAGCTGCCGCCATAAATATTCATAGTTCGCTTCAATATTGATGAGTAACTGATGGAAAGAATAATTTTTTATTTGCTTTAATTTCATAGGAGAGCATTATAATTGAGTTGACATTTTGTTAACGAGAATCAAATTGTTGGATTGTACTTGTTTTGAGCCTTATTAAAAGAAGTCACACAGAAATAAATACTTTTCTAATTCTTTTTTTTTTTTTTACAGAATACTGAATGGTTCGGGCTTGAGTGCTCTATAGAAACCTCTTGAGGCGGCTGCGCTCAAAACATAACAAGGTTTGTTTTATATGGCTCGATCAACTACATTGCCCACGGCAAAAATAACTTTAGAAGTTAGCACAGTTCTAGGATTACCTCTATACATAATATGGCATAATATCAAATCATTTTCATGGAATATCTAAAAATAAATCGTAAAGAAAGGAAATGCTGCATTTCACATTCTGTCCATTCCTCCAGCATATTGCGGAAGTGGTTATCATGATACATGATATTAAAATACTGATATGATGTCATCCATATTACAAAGCAAGCGGAGCATGACTCATATAATTAGCGCAATTTTCTTCTCTTTGACTCTTAGACCGATTGCTCAGTCTTATTCATACATGACTAACTGTGGGAAAACCACCATAGCAGCTACTCTAAAGGAACACGCAACATATATTTTTATTACCAATATTCCGGCCTGTCTCAATGGATTTGGCCATGTCTCGCTCTAGCTGAGTATAATAGTGGCGGACTAATGGCCCCCCCGGTTCTCGGGCTAACTTCGCCAGCCGTGGCTAGTGCCCAATTACCAAGCCCAGGTCGATTAATCGCATCCATAACGGCTTCGCTGCTGGAACCGACCAGCACTGGCCATGAAAAGGTCCATTCACACAACACTACTTCAAGGCTCGTAAAAACGCGTTTTACAAGGCAGCAACCCTCTTCTAGCCTATTTATAACCAACACTCGGCGAATACATGCTTGAATTCTCTTATAAAAGCGTTATTCTTGGAAGAGATACTCTATAGAAGACTGTAAAATTTACATTACAAAAATCTTACGTCAGGCTGAAATTTGGGAGTGGAGGGGAGGGGGGAGGGTGGCTATCATGAGTTCTAAGATGTTAGGAGAAAGTGGTTGCTCAAGAGTAAATGCTCTCATTTTAGGACATAACTGGTTAGTGCTCACTGGGCTGTATTATTACTAGCGGTTTTTCCTAATAATAGCCATAGCTTGAATAATGGTCGTTTCCTGTATGCTTTGTCATAAAGCATCAACACGCTACTTAGGGAGGAAGGAATGGATGTGGACAGAGTGAGTAAGAAAGAGGGAGAATGTGAGAAAGATAGAGAGAAAGATAGATAGATAGATAGATAGATAGATAGATAGATAGATAGATAGATAGATAGAGAGAGAGAGAGAGAGAGAGAGAGAGAGAGAGAGAGAGAGAGAGAGAGAGAGAGAGAGAGAGAGAGAGAGAGAGAGAGAGAGAGAGAGAGAGATGGAACCCTCTCCCTAAAATTTTAAGAACTGTGCCTTGTTTTCTATGAAGCGCATAGCTCTGGGTAATACCACCTCGTCCCACAGACACCTTGCTACTGGACTAAGGCAATAGGAGCAACTCGCATTAGGTAATCACTGACGGTGGTACTTTTGTTTACCTGAGATTAAAAAAAAATATTTCAGTTATTAATCGTACGTACTTTTTAAAACCGTTTCCCCATTGCTCAACAGTCCTCGTGCGTCCAGTATGAAAACAATACACTTTAATGTTGCGGTCCGACCACGATCTTTAAACTGATAGCTAGAAGCATCGGAATCTTGAAACTGATGAATGTTTCAGATAAATCTTCCTCATACCTGGTCATAGTTAATCCCAACGGTTTTGTACGCGTTGACTTTCGCTATTCTAGGAAGTAGAGCATTGCTCTTGGGATTATTTTCCTGGCAATTATAACTGAATGACTTGTCTAGAGCCGCTCACAGCGAAAACAATTACCTAAGGCGAGGGAATCATGCGTCGGCGTCTACAGATAGCTCTACTCTACACCAACTGGGCCCGTAAAGGACAGCCCTCTTCAAAGGAGTTTTTAAAAGACCTGGATATAGAAGGGTAAACACGGTACCCGTCATGAAAGAGAGGGTTGATGACTTCATCCGTTCTTGTCATGTTGCTCTTAAAGCCTGAATTGAAACTTGAGACTTCTTCTTCTTCTTCTTCTTCTTCTTCTTCTTCTTCTTCTTCTTCTTCTTCTTCTTCTTCTTCTTCTTCTGTCGCGTGAAGCGAAGTTGCTCCAGTCTTCCCCTTAATTTCTGGTCCAGCCTGGTTGGGTTTTCCTCAGACGACATTTTTTCAAAGTATGTGTACAAAATTATATCTATATTTTGGGCACCTGCAATATGAGTTCTATTTTCACATCATCAAGCCCAGTGTGGCCAGTCTTAGGCTTGCTGTGAAGACGATAGTCCTGCCTGTGCGGTTTGTCCTAAGCTTTAAAACTTGAGGCCCTTTTCATTTGGGCTGAGCTTGTTTTCAAGAGATACTGGCCTTAGTCTGTCGGAGGAACAAAAACATTCACAGTCATCAAGAAGTCACTGGTTAAGACTATATTTTGTTACCGGCACTACCGACCGAAAATTATTTTGCTTTTGCTTTGACGTCTAATAGTCCAGATTGAAAAGGCCAGATGATTTTGCCGATTACATGTTTCATAACTATAATCACCATCGAGAGCCGGTTTCCTCACATCCTATTAGTGGTGTCGATCAGATGGAAAGCACAGCATTACCTAACGCCTGTCAACAACGAAGCTCTTTAGAGTACTTCCTCTTAACTTTTCAACAAACAACAAAATGCCTGATCTGAATATTCTTAAAAGTCTCAGAAAATAGAGTTGTCAGGTCTAAAGGAATACAGACAACCACCAGTTCCTTCAATAATGTTTTATAACTTTTAACACGAAAGTTTTCCCAACGATTCCATAATTAGTAACAGGAATGAGAATGTGAACTATTAACTTTTTTTTTAAAGATTTATTAGCTGGAGCGACTTTTCCCGAATCTACCTCTTTTAGTAGCTCTGCCCAACCCTTACCGATCAGTTTCCAGTGTCGTTTGAGAGGTAGAGCATTCTTAGTCTCACACTCTCTTGGTCCGCCTCCCTCTTCTTAACTCACACATTGAACAAAATAGGGAATGACGTTTTTAGTGGTTTTGTTGCTATTGTTGTTGTTTTGTTGTTGTTGTTGTTGTTGTTGTTGTTGTTGTTGTTGTTGCTGCTTGTTTTTTATTTTAGAAAAATTTTCGTTCGCCATCTTCTTTTAAGTCTTGTTTAGGCAAACATATCACATGTCAAACAAAGGCGAGACTTATGCATGCTCTTAGCTAATTCCTAGCCCCTCAGTTTTTGTCCTACTCGTGGAATTATTAATTAATTAATTAATTAATTAATTAATTAATTAATTAATTAATTTATTTATTTATTTATTTATTTATTTATTTATTTATTTATTTATTTATTTATTTATTTATTTATTTATTTATTGATTGATTGATTGATTGATTTATTTATTCATTCATTCATTTTACGTTAATTTTTCATAATAGTATTTATCTGCAATTTCAAAGAAAAATTATTTGTAAATTTAATTTTCAACACAATTTTAATGAAGAGTAAGTCATAACTTGCTCTCGATTTTTAATTTCGGCTCTACACATTAGTTATTGAAATAAAAATTAAGTATTGAATTTGAAATTGTAGAAAACCGCGTAATCTTTCTATTTTTTAAATCATTTTTTAAACTAATTATCTGTTTTATGCCTTTTTGTGTTGCGTCTTTTATATTCATGTTCTTGTAGAAGCTTTGGAAGATGAAAAGCATTATTTAATTAAGATCCATTTGTAAATGTTTGATACTTCAATTATTGTCCACATTCGGGTATGACCATTTTTTGAAATTAAGGATTAGGAGCAAAAACAAAAAAGAAAAGGATGGAGGAATAATTTTCCTTCGTTGTCAACATACACAAGGTTTGGAAATCAATGATCCTCGGTGTCCTCCATCTTTGTTTCGCCTGCTCTCCCTTCCACGAGATAAACGAGTTTGCTGCAATCCATAGCGTCTGCTCTGGGAACTCCACGGTGAAGTCTACCTCTGTTACCGGATGGGCTTCTTTATATCATCACGCATCTCTGATCATTTCGACAATAGATTTTCTCGTTCTGCCTTATTGGTTTTGTCTAGTCTCTTTCTTTTTTTCCGCATTATCTTTAGTCGTTTTTCTTCTTTTCAATTTTTTTAATTCTGTGCCAGGCTGCGATCTAGAATTGCATCTCTAGTACTTGGAGCTGGAGTGGTTAGGTGGAAGATTCTGCTTGTCGTCTTGGGTCTAGCTCTATCAACAGTTTCTCTTCTCCACCGACTGCTGGCTGCTTTTCTATTCTTCTTTTTCACATCATTTTTTGTGTTTGTGGGATATCTATACAATTTTTTAAAATCTTACGCCATTTTTGGTTTACCTCCTTTTTTTTCGCTTTCTTTCTTACTCTTTATTTTTTTTTTTTTCAATTCTTTAATTTGTCATTGCTGTTGGCTAGGACGCGCTAGAGAGTTTGGTGTGCGAGTTGTCGCGTTCAGTATTTCGTGCAGGTCCTCTTCTTTCTTCACTTTGGTGTAATTTATATCTCCTTCCTGCACATTTTTACTGCATCTGGGGGCTTCATTTCTGCGTTAGACTGTCTCTCGTTTCTTGATTTTCTTCTTTTTCTATGTCGTTGTCGTCTTTTGACGTGTCCAATGTTTTGAAATCTCTGTATGTTGAATTAAGGTGTTGGTTTTCTTATGTTCTTATTTTGGGGGGGTCAAATATTGTTTGGGGCAGCAGTTCGACCAATGAGCTCTGTCCATATAGCAGCAACAATGACATTTCTATCTTCTCTCTTTGCGTGGAAACGGACTAGAGGGTTTGCTGTTTGGTTCCATGGATGTCCTATGCCGTCTCTGTCTATAGAGTAATTAGTAATTGATCATTTCGTGATATTGTGGCATTGACTTAGTATGCACTTTTGTTTCTTTTTATTTGTGCTTTCTCGTCGAATGTTCTTTCCTTCTCTTTATATCTGACATCTCTTTAATTTAGCTAGGTGAACTTTAACAAAATCCTTAGATGTGTTATCTGTTCATCTCCTGATCAGACATCGATTGATTTCCTTATGCTGAACATATGGCTTTTCCACTGTTCTTCGTTAGTTATTCAGTACCATTTTTTTCCACTCATTCGAATCGCTACATTGACCAATATCTGTCTGGTTGCAGTGGACGTTATGACATTTGGAATAACCTGCCATTCGATTCCTTCTGTTTGGTAACCAACTATGCAGATTTGTTTTTTCTTTTCGTTACAGCTTGTATTGAAATTGAATTGTCTTGGAAACTGTTTGATGTCAAAGTAAAAAAAAGGCTGCATTTTGTACATGATTGCTTTTGTTACTTGATGCGCTTCCAAGATTAAGCACTTGATGCGCTTTAAAGATCTAGCACTCGATGCGCTTCCAAGATCAAGATCTAGCACTTAATGCGCTTCCAAGATCTAGCACATGATGCTCTTCAAAGATCTAGCACTTGATACTCTTCCAAAATCTAGCAATTGATGCGCTTCCAAGATTAAGCACTTGATGCGCTTTCAAGATTTAGCACTTGATGCGTTTCCAGATCTAGCCCTAGATATCCTTCCAAGATCTAGTACTTAATGCGCTTCCAAGATCTAGCCCTATATGCGCTTCCAAGATCTAGCACTGGTCCGCTTCCAAGATCTAGCCCTAAATGCGCTTCCAAGATCTAGCCCTAGATATCCCTCCAAGATCTAGCACTTGATACTCCTCCAAGATCTAGCCCTATATGCGCTTCCAAGATCTAGCCCTATATGCGCTTCCAAGATCTAGCACTCGATGCGCTTCCAAGATCTAGCACTAGATGCGCTTCCAAGATCTAGCCCTATATGCGCTTCCAAGATCTAGCACTTTATGCGCTTCCAAGATCTAGCACTTTATGCGCTTCCAAGATCTAGCACTTTATGCGCTTCCAAGATCTAGCACTTTATGCGCTTTCAAGATCTAGCACTTTATGCGCTTCCAAGATTTAGCACTAGATGCGCTTCCAAGATCTAGCCCTAGATGCGCTTTCACTAACCAATAACGCTATCACGATAAGATTATTCAATTGCGAGTCCCGACTCAAAAACTCTCCGTCCTCCAGATATGATCTTGAGCAAGTAATGAGCCCTTATAAGAAAAATTTAAAGATTATCAATGACAAGTAATAAGACTTAATGTTTCTAAGTAGAAAGTATTATGAAGGATATTTGGAAAGAATAGACTTATAGATTCCTTTTTTTTTTTTCTAACACAATGCTGCATCAATCTTTGTAAATAAATAGGGATGTTGGTTTTTTTTTACAGTTCAGTTTCAAACGAATAATTATAATAATAATAATAATAATAATAATAATAATAATAATAATAATAATAATAATAATAATAATAATAAGAAGAAGAAGAAGAAGAAGAAGAAGAAGAAGAAGAAGAAGAAGAAGAAGAAGAAGAAAAATAATAATGATGATGGTGATAATAATGATAAAAGTAACATCTATATTAATAATAGCAGCAGCAGCAGCAACAGCAGCAGCAGCAGCAGCAGCAGCAGCAGCAGCAGTAGTAGTAGTAGTAGTAGTAGTAGTAGTAGTAGTAGTAGTAGTAGTAGTAGTAGTAGTAGTAGTAGTAGTAGTAGTAGTAGTAGTAGTAGAGGTGTGCTTCCTTCTTCCTTTGTTACTCTTAATTTTCATGAAAAGTTGTATTTACTTGTAAACTAGATATAGTAACTAAAATAACTACGCCCTTTCAATATTCCACTGTTTGCACTGATGATAAACAAACTTGAGGGGGATGAATGTCATGTTACCTGACAGTCAGTCACTGTTATGAACCTATTCCTGCATTAGGTTCACTCTAGCAGCTGTTGAGGGCCGGTAGGCTAGAGGTTGCTTAGAACCTCTGACCACGTAATGCGAAGAGGAGATCACATCAGGATTTTAATTACTTTCATTACATCAACTTTAGGCCCATCCTTTATTCACTTTATTCATCCTGTAGTTTTTATTTTCTTCAAGAGAGTTGAATAAAGTTAATCTTATCTTTTTAAGGGGCATATTTTCAAAACCGAAAGGAACCGAAAAAAAAAAAACTTATTTATAGAGCTGAATGTTTTTATCCCATCCTAAGTGGCACTGATTGTTTGACGTCATTACAGCTACAAGATACATAACTGAATGTTAAATGGCGGACTAATTTTTCATGTTAAATAAAAATTGACTATGTTTTGTATTGTTCAAGCAGGTTGATTATAATAATCCTAATATTGACGTTGATTTATCGAAAATGGAAAAATATGATAAAGTAAAGAGAAAAAATCATGTAATTTATTTTCGTAAGCGCGCTTAGCAACTGGTTTTAGGTTTTCATATTGTTTACCACAAACATTCTATGACCAGCTAGATTGCCTTAAGTGCCGTATATAGAAGAATTAACAACTTTAGCAATCTTGCTCTTGTTTGGCAATATGTGAAGATAGTAAAACCTACTAGACCTAGAAGCAGCTCTTTGAGAAGTTGAAAGTTTCCATAGTTTTTCAAACAGATAAAAACTGATGAGAGAGAGAGAGAGAGAGAGAGAGAGAGAGAGAGAGAGAGAGAGAGAGAGAGAGAGAGAGACAGAGACAGAGACAGAGAGACAGAGACAAAGAGAGAGAGAGAGAGAAAGAGAGAGAGACAGAGAGAGAGAGACAGAGACAGAGACAGAGACAGAGAAAGACAGAGAGACAGAGACAGAAAGAGAGAGAGAGAGAGAGAGAGAGAGAGAGAGAGAGAGAGAGAGAGAGAGAGAGAGAGAGAGAGAGAGAGAGAGAGGGGGGCAAGATTAGCAGGCTCTGGCCAGGTCTCAAACTGCTTCCACCATGGACACCATGAAACTCTTGTCTAAGCCTGCACTGGTGAGGATCCAGAACCTGTAAACTAAACCTCGAGATCTGTCCACAATCTACATAGGAGAACTAAAATCGATAACTTAGATAAAATTCTGGGTACTGACGTTGTTTGTTTCTCTTTCCATTTGATGTTAAAAGTGCCTTCATGCACTCGCCGGAATTCAACTTCCGCATACCCTAAATCGTTTCGTAGTCGGCTGGCCTCTTGAGCTGATCTATTGTAAATGGAAATGCTTTTGCACCTTTTTAGATTTAACAGGTTTTTCGTTTAAAGACGATTTCCTGTCAATGATAATCTTTGAAACATCTTGAAAATTTGTTAACCTGTTACCCTTTGAAATAGACAGTTGATAAGGTGAGACTATTTTGATTAAGTAGGTTTGAAAGCGCTGTAGAAGAGTTCTGGAGAGCACGTAGTCATTGAGACTAGGGAGCCTACAAAAAGAGGCCTAGAGGGCATAAGGATAGAGGAGGTATAATGGAATGGGATGACAGGGGGAGGAGGGGCCTAGATAAAGGATGGAGGAGGGGGCAGAAGGGCGACATCAAACGATTTCGAAAAACCTGGTGGACATTTTCAAACATTAGAGCTCCGGGAAACTGTGAAGACAGTCCATCATTAGGGGAGAGAGAACTAGGGCCGCGGCCTGGTCGTCACCATGCCAGGGGTCTGGGAGGACTGTCGACAAGGATCAGCTTTGGTCACAGATTAAAAGATTAGCTTGTTTGCCTCGTGCAGCGGATAGAGCGGTCTCCCCCTGTGTGTCAGTTTATTGGCCGACGCCAGGTGTCGTCTACGCACGGCGTAACAAGACTTAGGGGACGTTAAAATAGAGGGATAGATTGTCGTCTGCAGGCTGGTGACGGCGCGATCAGGACGTTGGACGGTAAAACATGGCGCAATGCGTGCTGTCTGCCAGTCGACGGTCGTCTGGCGAATAGTGGCGGCCGACCCTCCTTTACCTCCCGCAGCCCGCCATCAGTAATAACTGGATTCTCTCTGTCGGACTCTCTTATTTTATTTTTCTCTGTACCGTATATCCCATGTTTCCTTCTCTACGTGTTTCTGTATATTTTCTCTTTTCCGTCTCTCCGTCTCTATCTATCTCGCTCAATATGCTCTCACTTTTATTTATATGTCTCTTTCTATCTTTCATTTATATCTCTCTATTGTCTAGCATCTAAATCTGCTAGTGACTGTGTAGTGTCATTGTTTTCAAATAACGTATGTATTGAACCCATCAGACATGCTTCTGCTTCATGTCTCAGGGCTGGATCCATACTCCATAGCAACCTCATATCACTGTGACAACCCGTTATCTAAATTTGAATCCGCTCTATAGAGTAAACATTCGATCAATTTATGCACTGTAGTTAAACTCCTAGCTTTGATATCATCAGACCACAAAGTACGATTTAAGATAAATAATAGAAATTACAAAACAGTGGCTAGTAGTGTGATGCCACTTACCAATAGTTTTCCCGATCCCTTACAGTGCTCTGTAGATCAACTCTATTCCCTTACGACAGATATTTTTTTCTCAATGAAAATCCCTTCTTAGTTCAATGTTTAGCCACTCTGTGTTTCTGCTGGTTCACATAGCGACTACAGTCTATAATGATATTTCGATTTAATTTAACAACATGCCTTTGGTGTTGTGTTGTAAAGGCTACTCCAGATTTTGTTCTGAAATTAATTTAAAAAAAAACAAAACAAAAAAACCTCCTCCCTGAAACAGTAAAATAAAGAGTTCTATCTTTTGCAGAAAGTCTGATAAAGTTTTTGTCAACTTTGCGTGTTTCGCCACGTAATGTCAAGTGGCCATCCATATTAGAGCTCCGGGAAACTGTGAGAAGACAGTCCATCATTGGGGGAGAGAGAACTAGGGTCGCGGCCTGGTCGTCACCATGCCAGGGGTCTGGGAGGACTGTCAACAAGGATCAGCTTTGGTCACAGATTAAAAGATTAGCTTGTTTGCCTCGTGCAGCGGATAGAGCGGTCTCCCCCTGTGTGTCAGTTTATTGGCCGACGCCAGGTGTCGTCTACGCACGGCGTAACAAGACTTAGGGGACGTTAAAATAGAGGGATAGATTGTCGTCTGCAGGCTGGTGACGGCGCGATCAGGACGTTGGACGGTAAAACATGGCGCAATGCGTGCTGTCTGCCAGTCGACGGTCGTCTGCCGAATAGTGGCGGCCGACCCTCCTTTACCTCCCGCAGCCCGCCATCAGTAATAACTGGATTCTCTCTGTCGGCCTTCTTATTTTATTTTTCTCTGTACCGTATATCCCATGCTTCCTTCTCTACGTGTTTCTGTATATTTTCTCTTTTCCGTCTCTCCGTCTCTATCTATCTCGCTCAATGCTCTCACTTTTATTTATATGTCTCTTTCTATCTTTCATTTATATCTCTCTATTGTCTAGCATCTAAATCTGCTAGTGACTGTGTAGTGTCATTGTTTTCAAATAACGTATGTATTGAACCCATCAGACATGCTTCTGCTTCATGTCTCAGGGCTGGATCCATACTCCATAGCAACCTCATATCACTGTGACAACCCGTTATCTAAATTCGAATCCGCTCTATAGAGTAAACATTCGATCAATTTATGCACTGTAGTTAAACTCCTAGCTTTGATATCATCAGACCACAAAGCACGATTTAAGATAAATAATAGAAATTACAAAACAGTGGCTAGTAGTGTGATGCCACTTACCAATAGTTTTCCCGATCCCTTACAGTGCTCTGTAGATCAACTCTATTCCCTTACGACAGATATTTTTTTCTCAATGAAAATCCCTTCTTAGTTCAATGTTTAGCCACTCTGTGTTTCTGCTGGTTCACATAGCGACTACAGTCTATAATGATATTTCGATTTAATTTAACAACATGCCTTTGGTGTTGTGTTGTAAAGGCTACTCCAGATTTTGTTCTGAAATTAATTAAAAAAAAAAAACAAAACAAAAAAACCTCCCTGAAACAGTAAAATAAAGAGTTCTATCTTTTGCAGAAAGTCTGATAAAGTTTTTGTCAACTTTGCGTGTTTCGCCACGTAATGTCAAGTGGCCATCCATATTCCTCTCCCGTTTGTAGGCGAAATGAAAGTTACAAGTTGAGAACCACTCCTTGTATGGCACTAGACTATATCATAATAGTCAAGGATTTTACAGGGTGGCGCGATATTGGACACTGTCTATAGCTCACTTGGAAACAGTGAACGACTCAGGTAATGTAGAGTAAGCTCCAACTTACAGGTGAGTCTCGGTTACATTGGTAACTACACACTCTCTGGTTACTCTCCCATTCCAAGACTTGCAGGTCCTACCTGCGTGGTCGGAACCGAACAGATCCGATTGTTCGATTCTTGGCATACGCAGATCCGTTTCCCGACATTCCACGAGTCGTGTGTTCAGGTGCGTCTGCCAGGTGTGGGGCCAGCGAGGCTAGCCAGGGTCTGAGCGGAGTCTGGGGTCTGGTCTTCCAGTCAGACGACAGACCCTTTGGTCAGACGAGAGTACCGGGCCTTCAGTTTACAGACGCGTGCCAAAGGCTGGCCAGTAATAGCAGGTCTGCCAAATAGTCTTTTTTTCAGGCCGAGCACATTTTTTTTAAACAAATACAAAATATACTTATAATTATATGAGTCGTTCCAGGGAGCTTAATGTTTTATTTTTATTTCCTCAAATTTGAATTTTTGTCTTAAAAAAAAAAAGAGAATGTAAGCGAGGGACAAGTAGGTATTACAGGCCTCCAGAAAACAGAGTAATGATGATAGGAATTAAGAAAGAGAAGCAGGCCGACAGATCAAAAGGGACAGACATAGATAAAATCAGAGATACACCGACAGACATAGATAAAATCAGAGATACACCGACAGACACAGATAAAATCAGAGATACACCGACAGACACAGATGAAATCAGAGATACACCGACAGACATAGATAAAATCAGAGATACACCGACAGACATAGATAAAATCAGAGATACACCGACAGACACAGATAAAATCAGAGATACACCGACAGACATAGATAAAATCAGAGATACACCGACAGACACAGATAAAATCAGAGATACACCGACAGACATAGATAAAATCAGAGATACACCGACAGACATAGATAAAATCAGAGATACACCGACAGACACAGATAAAATCAGAGATACACCGACAGACATAGATAAAATCAGAGATACACCGACAGACACAGATAAAATCAGAGATACACCGACAGACATAGATAAAATCAGAGATACACCGACAGACATAGGAAAAAATGGTTTGAAAAAAACAAGCTTTTTCCCAGCTAAGCTTTGTACAGCCTGAAACGCAAGGGTTCTGCTATTGGGCATCCAGGTGAAGTTTGGTGTGAGACGGGTCCGTCACATTAACAGTTTATCTGGTTTCTGGGTAGTGACATGGAGTTTAAAATAATGCAGGGTATTGTGTGTTGAAGACACTGGAAGATAATTAAGACCTTTTTAATTAAGTTGAGCATGTATGCAAAAAACAATTTTTTTGTGAAGTTAAAAAAAACAACCAACAGATTAGAAAGAAAACTACACGAGCCTATTAAGTACAAGTTTGTGTGAAGTTACGGCATTAGACGGAATTCATTTCGTCTATAGAGAGAAGCCAAAAGTTAAGAGGATGGTGAGAAGCTATTTCTTTCTCTTTCTTATTTTTTTTTTTATCCTTATGTAGGACATGTTTATTCTCTGTATCTCTCTCTCTCTCTCTCTCTCTCTCTCTCTCTCTCTCTCTCTCGTCCCTCTGTCTCTGTCTCTCTCCTCTCTTTCTTTCTCTCTCTCTCTCGTCCCTCTGTCTCTATCTCTCCTCTCTCTCTCTCTCTCTCTCTCTCTCTCTCTCTCTCTCTTTCTCTCTCCTCTCTTTCTCTCTCTCTCTCACTTACTACTTTTATGGCAAACTTGTTTAGAAAAAAGGGATTTTCAATGGAGAATCACTACAGAATTGTGAAGCACATCCCTCTCAGTGTCATACCACAGAGAAAACGTCGATAGACACTCTATGCTGTTTGATTCTTACACTGATTTATCTTCAATCAAGTCAGTCCGAAGAGCAAAGCCTGGAGTAACTAGAAGATATTTGCGTCTAAACGTAAAATCGGCTGTTAGACTATGGAGGACACGATTTTCACCTGGAACTGCCAACTTCCCACTCACACCTAAAGTTTTCCAGCTTTAATAGAGAGCAAAATAAATGTATCAAAGTAAATTGAGATGTTGATGTGAATAGATCTCGCGTGTGCCGCCAGTCTCCCCACAGCTTGGCGTCTAACCCACGCAAATCTCTGTGATTGGCTAAACAAAATGTGTAGACGACTCCAAGCTAAAAAAAAACAAAGAACAAGAACGCAATTCGAACCGTTTTCGTCTCAATGGAACTGCCATTGTGGTATTGTCTGTCGCCGGCAGACAATGTGGTGCTGACGCTTTAATCGTTTCATTACTATCCTGGCGTCGTCACAGACATTTCGCCGTCTTTCATCTTCCCACCAGACTCTTCACACGCGAGTCAAATGTAAAACGTTTGTATCATTTGATTTTCTTGGGCAGCCTTTACTGGCGACCTGTCTGCAAGACTTAATCTGTCTACCAGTTAGCAACACTGTGCAGACGTCTAGCTAGATTTATATTGTAGATTCTTCTCCGTATCATCTCACTTGTCAATTTGTATTTGTTTCATTCGCATTCCTCTTTTTTTGTACAAAAAAATATTTAAATGGTGTTAAGCGGTGTCTGTCTCTTAACATGGTTGTTTTTTCGAAGGCTTGGTATTTGTGTCTGTCTGCCGCTTCGGTTTCTTCTCTCATCACAAAATACAAAATAATCTCAATTTTTTTTTTTTTTTTTTTTTACTTTTGAACTGGTTTGGGTCGATTAATTCCTCTTTTTTTGAACCGGCACAAGCTTTGCGCGTTTGATCCATATTGTTTTTTTATTATTTTTTTTTTTTTGTCTTTGTTTTGGCGTCCAGTGAGAAGTTTGTAATGATTCAATTTTACCCACATCAGTGATACGGTTTCCTTTCAAATTTTGTCTGATTCTTTATCTCCCATTCAAATAAGTAGGGGTGTTAAGTTTTTTATATAAGGTAATTTACGTCAATGAGGAAAGGAAAAAGTATAGAAATACAGCAACACTTCGGTACTCCATCGTCCACTCAATACAATCCTAGAAAACGAACATACAGACTGAGAAAGCGCAGCAAGAGGGATGCGCCAGTTTAGTCGATAAACAAATTTATACGTAGTGGAAGCATTTCTTGTGTAGAACTAGAAGATCTGCTAGTAGTATCGGGTCTGATCTTAATTCTAGCCAACTCTCTCCATCGCTTGAAGGAAGTCGCCGTCTCTCTCCCTTAAATTAAAGACATTTCAGGTTGTCTAAAGGACTAATCAAATAAGCCAACGAAAGCGTTTCATTTTGCATGGAATGCTGTTTACTCGTTCAGCGTTACGTTTTATCTTATACAGGCGGTGGTTCAGTCAGTTAAGCGCTCGACTGACGTAAACGAAGCCCGAAATTGACCCTGTTGCTGCACTATTTTGTTTTTCTAGACGCCTCGTAGTGTTTTCGGAAAAAAAATCTGTAAATAAAACTATAAGCCTAACTTCGATTTTTGCGATAGTTTAGCTTGATCAACGTCGCTGACCACTCACTGGACCTACTTGTCCACCTCCCAGTCACATCCCTCTCCCCCTTCCCCTCTCTCTCCCCCGGTTTCATTATCTTCAGCAATTACCTGTATTAGTCTTGGCCCACAACAGTAATTCGGTGGTGATAAAACGCCTATCACAACTTACAGGCGAGATTGAGCGAGAGGGGGGAGAGAAGGGGAGAAAGAGGGAAGAGAAGGGGAGAGAACGGTTCTACGCCGTACGGCGCCGCCTAGCATCAAACCTTGGCTAGCCGACCCAGCCCGGAGCCAAGGGCAGACAACCGACAGTTTTTGGGATGTATCGGCACATTTAACCCGCGCCCGATGGCGTCCCCTTACATCACAGAGCCCGCCGGCCTGTCTGCTTGCACAGGTAACCATGTCGCCAGCGCCGGCTCGCTCCTCAGCCGCCACCGTTACCTGACGAGCTTACCTGGTCGGGCACTTGAACCGGGTTCACGGATATAACACCGGTTGAACCAGAGAATGTATAAATACGGTAAAACATGGTTAAATCGGGGGGAGGCGAGTACTGTATGCGTGTTGGAATAAAATAAGGTTGGAAAGGTTAGAAAAAAAAATCGTAAGGCGATTATTAAACGGAAAATGTGTGTGCCTAAAATCACATTGTTAATCTCTTCGATGGAATTTGCGCATAATAATTATGTGAAATGCAAGTTTAGCTTTGCTCATCAGCTGCTCTTAAGGGGCTAACTAAAGAGCTGGGAAAAAGTCAAAGAAAAAGAGCATTTCGTTGTGCTACAACTATGTTGATCTCGTAAATATGTTTTTATCTCGACGTAGACTTTGCAGTTAAGTGATGCGCTTTAGTTACAGGGGCTGGTTGATATGACATATTACAACTCAGAGGAGGGAAGGATACCGCTTGCCTATCGTTCTCAATAGTAGAAACTGCTTTAGCCAATGTTGAGAGAGAGACACAGAGAGAGAGAGAGAGAGACAAAGAGAGAGAGAGAGAGAGAATAAAAATCGGAATAGAAACTTCTCAACCCGAAATCATCACTACTCGAAAAGTCTTGGACATATTGCTATAATAGATTATCGATATTTTTAATTGGTCGATGTTGTAATTAGCACAATTGACCTACTAGGTCGCTTGACATCGCTCAGCTGTGTGGTCCTGAAAGACAAGAAGAGAACGGACCGTAGCAGATTGTTTAAAGGGAATAAAACAGATGACAATTTTGATGGCTTTACATAATCAGTACAGTTTTACCCTTTTCCGCTTTCTTTTGACTTGAAATCCGATACGTGAAAACCTAAGATCCGAATACTGCTCATTTAGAACCGAATGACTCCAAGACCGGAGCGGCGACGCAGTTGAGGCTAAATGCCAGGCAGGCCTAGCAGCTTCCAAGGTTTGGCTTGTGAAAAGGACGGAATCCAGATTAGTAGAATAAGAGCTCCGTGTTTGCCTGCTCCTCTGAGGATCTGTCTACATGTCTGTCCGCACTATCTTCCTATTCTAATTATCTCTTTAAATGATTAATACGTATTCTACGCTCTCTCTGCTCTGCTAAATGTTTCTGCCTTTCTGTCTCTTCCTGCCTCATTCTTTCTCAGCCTGTCTGTCTTCCCCCCCAACTCCCCGACAGTCTTTCCCCACACGCTCCTTGATCCACTCCCAGTCTTTCGATCGTCGCATGCGGGAGCCGGCAAGTCGGGCCGGCAGCTCGCCTGTCTGACGTGTCCGGCGGGGCCAGTCTGTTCTGGCGACATGACACCTTAAAATAGTTTATTCCCTGACCTTCTGCGGTTTACTGGCACAGACGCATACGATTCGGCCTGAAATAATTATTTCAAGAAACGGTGGAAAAAGAAATAGAATAAAATAACTGCACACCTTCTGTAAAAACTTCAAGATGATGATAGATTTATTTACAAAAAATAAAACCATGTTGCAGGGACCAGAGAGGAAGGAAAAAGGTGGAAATGATGCTTGATTTACCTTTCCAGACAGTTTAATTGATGGCCAAAAAAAGGATTTAACTGCTCATAATTTATGTTTAACATAAACTTTGAAAAGAAAATAAAGAGAGAAAAAATAGTTACTTTGCATCTTTTCCATAACACTAAAAAAAATTGGGTCTACAAGCTATTGGAAGTTCATGTTCGAGCATCTATGAAAATATTGAATCCTTTCTGTTGACTCGATAATCACATAACATTCAAGCGACTTGAGTTACACAGACATTTGCTGCAGGTCTGAGGAAGTCTGAAGCAAGTTACAAACTATAACTAGAATCTAGGTCACCCAACTTCTGACAACGTAGAATTCATATATTCATATATATATATATGGGACAAACTTGAGACATAGAACCAAAGCTAGGTCAGATGACGTGTTAAATACAGCCCATACAGACACGAACCTAACTAGTTAGCACGGCAGTAGTTTCGGGTACTGTCTCTTGCTTCAACGTTCTCCGCGGGCACAGTCGAAAAAAGAATTCTTCAGTGCTGATCTAGAATCTTGATCAACTTTCAGAAAGTAGTTTCGAAAACTAATTTGGATTTAAACATTTATTTCATTCATTGTCGATGTTTTCCGCTGGGCATCAACATTTCGCTGGTCAAAATTGGACTTAATTTGATCGCAACTGGAGTGGAAAATCTATTACTAAAATTCAAATCGATCGTCTAATATCCCAGCAACTCTAGATGCCATCATGTCTAATCTGAGCCTCATCTGGCCACGAATAGATTTGCGATGCGTCAAGCAATTTAGCATTAACTAATACAACACACAAACTGGGATGGGTGAGTTCATTATATCCACAGCATGACGTAGCATTAACTAATACGGCACAGAACCTGGGATGGGTGAGTTCATTTTATCCACAGCATGACGTAGCATTATCTAATACGGCACAGAAACTGGGATGGGTGAGTTCATTTTATCCACAGCATGACGTAGCATTAACTAATACAACACACAAACTGGGATGGGTGCGTTCATTATATCCACAGCATGACGTAGCATTAACAAAATACGGGACAGAAACTGGGATGGGTGAGTTCATTATATCCACAGCATGACGTAGCATTAACTAATACAACACACAAACTGGGATGGGTGATTCATTATATCCACAGCATGACGTAGCATTAACAAAATACGGGACAGAAACTGGGATGGGTGAGTTCATTATATCCACAGCATGACGTAGCATTAACTAATACGGGACAGAAACTGGGATGGGTGAGTTCATTATATCCACAGCATGACGTAGCATTAACTAATACGGGACAGAAACTGGGATGGGTGAGTTCATTATATCCACAGCATGACGTAGCATTAACTAATACGGCAGAGAAACTGGGATGGGTGCGTTCATTATATCCACAGCATGACGTAGCATTAACTAATACCGGACAGAAACTGGGATGGGTGCGTTCATTATATCCACAGAATGACATTTAGAATATCATACAACACAGCTAAATGCAACAAAGAGTCTTAAACTATCGATTAGAATTTTATTGATCTATTATCTTTTCCAGAAAAGATCAAATTGTGTATTTTTTAACACTCTTTTTCGTTCAGTTAGATGTCACTGACTCTGGTTATTTTACGACCTTTAATCAAAATTTTCACCAAGATCCCAAACCAAAAGCTGTAAAACTGTTTGGATCTCAACGAGTCTCAGTGCCTAACTTTAGATTCTGTTCAGTGTACGCAAATCTCCCCGTGATAAGATGTTACGTCAGCCTGATTCTCTCAACATGTCATCTAGAATTAGTGCTGTAAAACTTTGGATTAGAATTTTCATGAACTTATTTACTTCAAGAATGATTAAAAATGCAGATTTCAACATCATCATTATTATTTTACATAAGATATTGCCATCTATCCGAGCACTTAAGCAATAATTAAAAGGACTTTTAAGATTCTTATATTATACCCTTTACATTATTACTTCCAAAAAGTGTGGCCCGATTCTTAGGACCTAGAATTCTTTCATTAGCGCGCGCAAGAACCCAAATCTTTACGCAACAAACGGTGACTTAAATTTTAACCGCTGCTCTTTTGCAAGCGATAGTAAGTCCTACTCACCTGGCGTTTATTTCAGTTTGACCTACGGCTATACCTCGTGTGGATAGGTCAGTCACAAGACTGAAGCAATGGGTCAGTGGAAAGCATTGCATCATGTGCATCGACCTGACCATCAACAAGCAGTGCCCGAAACTTTACGCTACCTGTTTTACATACGCAAATGGTAAGCACGTCACGGGAGTCACTGCATCGCAATAGATTTAAACCGTCAAGACGTTGCTAAATTGCAGCATACGATGATCTTGGTACGGCACAATGAGCTAAGCGAATAAAGGGATAAAGGAATATCTTATGCATTCAGATTTAACTATACCACAAACAGTGTGCGAACTGGATCATAAACAGTGTTAGGACAGGACCATTCATATAATTGACCATTTGAGACCAGGACCCATCATACCTCAGACCTTTATGCGTGCAAACCTAATCTTATCATAAGATCGCGAGCCATAGGATCCAATCATTCTACAGTCTGGTTAGACACAGATCCAATCACACCATAGACCGTGGGCAACCACAATCAATCATACCACAGACCATATAGGTCTACAAGTGACACCAAATGAACACAGACTAAAAATGCGTGTAGGATTAAAAATACCACAAATTAAAGATGTGAGAAAAAAAAAATCCGTGCGACACTGGGTGTGCCAGAAAAATAAATCGTATCACAGTCGGAGAGCTATAACAACCACTCAAACAACTGTTGGTGTGCGAGAAAAACTGCTCAAAGTCAAACCGCAGTCGGTGTGCGAGAAAATCTACTCAAACCACATTCGCTGTGCGAGAAAAGACAGTCAAACTACAATTACAGTGTGTAAACAAACACCCATACAAGGGTCGGAGTGTGCAACGAACCACTGGTACTATAACTAAAGTTGGAGAGGAACAAGTCATACCAAAAACAATCGGTTGGATAGAAGCTTCACTCATGCCACAGTCGACGTGCAAATACGATCAATCATGGTACATTCAGTGATCAAACAGGATCAATCCTGGTACATTCAGTGAACAAACAAGATCAATCATAATACATTCAATGAACAAACAGGATCAATCATGGTACATTCAGTGAATAAACAAGATCAATCATGATACATTCCATGAACAAACAAGATCAATCATGATACATTCAATGAACAAACAAGATCGGTCATGATACATTTAATGAACAAGCAGGATCAATCATGGTACATTCAATGAAGAAACAGGATCAATCATGGTACATTCAGTGAACGAACAGGATCAATCATGATACATTCAATGAACAAGCAGGATCAATCATGGTACATTCAATGAACAAACAGGATCAATCATGATACATTCAATGAACAAGCAGGATCAATCATGGTACATTCAATGAACAAACAGGATCAATCATGATACATTCAATGAACAAGCAGGATCAATCATGGTACATTCAATGAACAAACAGGATCAATCATGATACATTCAATGAACAAACAAGATCGTCCATGATACATTCAATGAACAAACAGGATCGATCTTGGTACAGCGAACATACACGACCGATGATAGCATATTCAGTGGACAAACAGGATCGATGATGACACATTCAGTGAACACACGGGATCGATGATGGCACATTCAGTGAACAAACAGGATCGATGATGGCACATTCAGTGAACAAACAGGATCGATGATGGCACATTCAGTGAACAAATAGGATCGATGATGGCACATTTAGTAAACACACAGGATCGATGATGGCAAATTCAGTGAACAAACAGGATCGATGATGACAAATTCAGTGAACAAACAGGATCGATGATGGCACATTCAGTGAACAAACTGGATCGATGATGGCACATTCAGTGAACAAATAAGATCGATGATGGCACATTCAGTGAACAAATAAGATCGATGATGGCACATTCAGTGAACAAACAGAATCGATGATGACACATTCAGTGAACACACAGGATCGATGATGGCACATTCAGTGAACAAACAGAATCGATGATGGCACATTCAGTGAACATACAAGATCGATGATGGCACATTCAGTGAACAAACAGAATCGATGATGGCACATTCAGTGAACACACAGGATCGATGATGGCACATTCAGTGAACAAACAGAATCGATGATGGCACATTCAGTGAACATACAGGATCGATGATGGCACATTCAGCGAACATACAGCATTAATCATAGTACATTCAGTGAACAAACCGGATCAGTCATACCACAGCCGGCTTGCGATCAGAACTAATCGGTGTACACTTGGTTTGCTAACAGGATTCAATGTGTCACAGTCGGTTTGCGAACAAGATAAAGAGGTTTTTTTTTTATTAGTGTGCCACAGTCGGTTTGAAAACAGGATTAATTGTGCCACAATCAATTTCCGAACAGAACTTATCGTGCTTCAGATTGTTTACTAACAGGTCTAATTGTGCCACAGATTGTTTGCAAATCGGATTAGTAGCGCCACAGATTGTTTGCAAACATGATTAATAGTGCCACAGATTGTTTGCTCACAATATTAATAGTGCCACAGATTGTTTACAAACAGGATTAATAGCGAGAGCAGACTGTCAAATCACAGTCCTAGTGCGAGAGAAGCCAGTCAAATCACAGTCCTAGTGCTAGAGAAGCCAGTGAAATCACAGTCCTAGTGCGAGAGAAGCCTGTGAAATCACAGTCCTAGTGCGAGAGAAGCCTATGAAATCACAGTCCTAGTGCGAGAGAAGCCTGTGAAATCACAGTCCTAGTGCGAAAGAAGCCAGTCAAATCACAGTCCTAGTGCGAGAGAAGCCTGTCAAATCACAGTCCTAGTGCGAGAGAAGCCAGTCAAATCACAGTCCTAGTGCGAGAGAAGCCTGTCAAATCACAGTCCTAGTGCGAGAGAAGCCTGTCAAATCACATTCCTAGTGAGAGAGAAGCCAGTCAAATCACATTCCTAGTGCGAAAGAAGCCAGTCAAATCACAGTCCTAGTGAGAAAGAAGCCAGTCAAATCACATTCCTAGTGCGAGAGAAGCCAGTCAATCACAGTCCTAGTGCAAGAGAAGTCTGTCAAATCACAGTCCTAGTGCAAGAGAAGCCTGTCAAATCACAGTCCTAGTGCGAGAGAAGCCAGTCAATTCACAGTCCTAGTGCGAGAGAAGCCTGTCAAATCACAGTCCTAGTGCGAGAGAAGCCTGTCAAATCACATTCCTAGTGAGAGAGAAGCCAGTCAAATCACATTCCTAGTGCGAAAGAAGCCAGTCAAATCACAGTCCTAGTGAGAAAGAAGCCAGTCAAATCACATTCCTAGTGCGAGAGAAGCCAGTCAATCACAGTCCTAGTGCAAGAGAAGTCTGTCAAATCACAGTCCTAGTGCAAGAGAAGCCAGTCAAATCACAGTCCTAGTGCGAGAGAAGCCTGTCAAATCACAGTCCTAGTGCGAGAGAAGCCTGTCAAATCACAGTCCTAGTGAGAGAGAAGCCAGTCAAATCACAGTCCTAGTGCGAGAGAAGCCTGTCAAATCACAGTCCTAGTGCGAGAGAAGCCTGTCAAATCACAGTCCTAGTGAGAGAGAAGCCTGTCAAATCACATTCCTAGTGCGAGAGAAGCCTGTCAAATCACAGTCCTAGTGAGAGAGAAGCCAGTCAAATCACAGTCCTAGTGCGAGAGAAGCCTGTCAAATCACAGTCCTAGTGAGAGAGAAGCCTGTCAAATCACATTCCTAGTGCGAGAGAAGCCTGTCAAATCACAGTCCTAGTGAGAGAGAAGCCAGTCAAATCACAGTCCTAGTGCGAGAGAAGCCAGTCAAATCACAGTCCTAGTGAGAGAGAAGCCAGTCAAATCACAGTCCTAGTGAGAGAGAAGCCTGTCAAATCACAGTCCTAGTGAGAGAGAAGCCTGTCAAATCACAGTCCTAGTGAGAGAGAAGCCAGTCAAATCACAGTCCTAGTGAGAGAGAAGCCAGTCAAATCACAGTCCTAGTGAGAGAGAAGCCAGTCAAATCACAGTCCTAGTGCGAGAGAAGCCAGTCAAATCACAGTCCTAGTGAGAGAGAAGCCAGTCAAATCACAGTCCTAGTGCGAGAGAAGCCAGTCAAATCACATTCCTAGTGCGAGAGAAGCCAGTCAAATCACAGTCCTAGTGCGAGAGAAGCCAGTCAAATCACAGTCCTAGTGCGAGAGAAGCCTGTCAAATCACAGTCCTAGTGAGAGAGAAGCCTGTCAAATCACATTCCTAGTGCGAGAGAAGCCAGTCAAATCACAGTCCTAGTGAGAGAGAAGCCAGTCAAATCACAGTCCTAGTGCGAGAGAAGCCTGTCAAATCACAGTCCTAGTGCGAGAGAAGCCTGTCAAATCACAGTCCTAGTGAGAGAGAAGCCAGTCAAATCACAGTCCTAGTGCGAGAGAAGCCAATCAAATTTACCTACCAAAGGCGTGAGGTTCGATCAAATCTACCAGGAACAACCCTACGAATATTAGGGCTAACACTTTAATCCCACGGCCACCGGCGCTCCTGATTAAAGCAATAGGGTAAACAACAAATTAAAGATAGTCAGCATGTCACATTGAGCGTACCTTGCAGGTTCTAAACATACCATTCCCAAGATCCACAAGCATGTTTTTGAGAAAAAACTGCGAGGTGTAAAATTATCAGAAACTTTATGCAGATGTAGATCTATTTGCACTTTTTCAGCTTTCTGATGACTTGGGTAAGTCTATCGAGTTGACAAAATTGCTGGTGGGGGGGAGAACCCTAAACTTTCTTGCAAGATCTTCCAATTTATATAATTTTATCTAATATTTCGCAGTGTATAAAAAAAAAATAAAGCAATTCGTTTTACTTTTTGGTCTTAATTTCCTCTGCTATTTTCTTATCATTTGTTTCTAATTTTAGATATACAGGTCTAGCTACGTCTCTTTCAACCTCTGCCGTTGTTTGATATAAAATATATAAAGTGAATATAGACAGAGGAAGCACATTCAAATTGAGAATTTTCGATGAAAGTCTATTTAATATATTTTTATTAACATTAAATGCAATCTTTGACAGGACTGGAGTCTGCTTCCGTGTACCTGACTGTATCTGCCCCTCTCTCTTCTCTCTGTCTTTCTCTTTCTCCTTCTATTTCTGTATTTATCTATCCCTCCCTCTCTCGCTCTATCTATTTATTTCTCTCTCTCTCTCTCTCTCTCTTAATATCTATATTTCTTGTAGCCCTATCTCTCATGCCCTACCTTTTTAATCCGCTCCCCTCTCCTTTCTCTCTTCCTCCCACCTCTCTCCCTCTGTCTCCCCGTTTGTTTCATTTCTCCTTCTATCACTCTCTCTCAACTATCCATTCTCTCACACTTTCTTCATGATATTATCCGCCCCCATTTATTTTTTTCTATTAATTTACTTTCCATCTTGTAATTTATCTTCTTTATTCTGTCTACTTTTATTGCACAGTGTATGAATATATTTATCTATTTGTGTAATGCTTTGCGTCTAATATGTGTGTTTGTATGTAAAAACATTTATTTCTATGATTGAGAGAGAGAGAGAGAGAGAGAGAGAGAGAGAGAGAGAGAGACAGACAGACAGACAGACAGACAGACAGACAGAGAATATGTGAGCCATAGACAAAAAAGCAAAGACAGAGAGAGACACACAGATATTAAAAGAAAGAGAAACAGTATGAGTAAACGAAAAAGAAAGAGACAGACAGACAGACAGAGAGACTGAAAGAGCAAGAAGGAATTGCTACTAAAATGATACAGTGAGACATTCGGTAACCGTGAGAATTGTTCTGCGCGTGTGGAACTCTGTCAGTGAGAGCGGGAGAGGGAGAGGGAGAGGGAGAGGGAGAGGGAGGGCTCTAGGCTGGGCGGACGGGTGTGGTGTGGCGGGGGAGAGGGTGCTGACGGAGGACATCAAAGAGAATTTCACCTTTCCAGGGCCTGGAGTTGTGGCGAGCATGATAACCCGCCTGGCGTGTGTCTCATTCCCTCCCCCTCTCTCTCTCTTCCTCTCTCCCTTCCTTCTCTCTGTGTCTGTGGACCTAAATACTACAAATCTACGTATGTAAAGCTGAAAGGGATACAGTGGATTTAGTTATTGTTTAATCTCAGTTCCGAGCAGACCCCAGTGCATTCTGCATTTCATTCCGATAGTTGCTGCAATTGCTGAGGAAATTTAAAAAAGTTAAACACACGGAACATTATTGACAAACCTCAGTGGACAGTGCCACCCTGTCTTTGGATTGGGCACTGGAGAAGAACACCTCGACTTTTCTAACCTTTTGAGCACATAACTACTTTACCCACTATCAATGCTTGTACTACAGTCAGACGAGTTTTATTTGTTTTCGTTCCAAAACCACAGAGACCTTTTTTCCTGGTATTAGAAACCTGGATCATCGGCTCAAGAGAAAAATCCTAACATCGATTTGAAAGATTTTTCTGACCAGTTTTGTCACATGTCTGCCGTGGGATGGAGCCGCTCGTGTCTACCGGACATTCGGACAGGCGGGCAGCCGCTGCGCTTCAAGGTGGAACTCTGCACTAGCCTTGTGGTTCTGCACTAGCCTTGTGGTTTAGCGCTTGCTTTCTATGTGATGGTAAGAACTGCTTCCATGATTTGCTTTCTCGCGATCTCTCACATTGAGAAGTGAAGGGCGCAAAGTTTGTTCACAGAATGTTTCGTGACTCTGGATTAAACATAGATCTCTATAAGTCGTCTTTTATCTGCCTTGCATATTCACAAGACGGTTGCGTCGAAAACAATTTCACCATTCAAATCTGCATCAGGAACGGAAGTTGTTGATATCTTAAGTGTTTCAAATTGTGATCGCATCCTTTATCTTAATCTGCAACAAACTCATACATTTTTTCTCCTTAAATTCTAAATCTTTTAAAATTTAATTAGCTCCTTCATTTATATAGCCCTACATTGTAACTAACTTACAGTTTGTTCACGTTAAACAAAGTCTGCTAGTAGCTCATACCAGTTATTGTTTTGTAGCATGGTGCAGCTGTCTTTTTTTTTTCTTTTTTTTTTTAATGTAAACTTTGCCAGTTGAAAGGTTAAAACGTGTGCATCCTATAGAGCGGCAGCGCGCGTCTTCCAAGGTGGACCCAAAACGTCGCAAAGGAAAACGAAAAATTCGATAGTGTCGAGGAATATTTTAGCTGTTTCTAATCGCGGGGAAGACAAGACAAGTGTCGGCTGTCAAGACAGGATCGGCGGATCAGACAGTCTAAGACAGGTAAGACCCATAGATTACACTACTATCTTGCCACAGGACTATCCTTCTATCTAGATCTAGATACCTCGTGATAATCAGTCAACATAATTACTCGTTACTCTCTCTAGATCTAGTATAACGCATATATAGACAAAACTGAATGTGCTATAGTATCAGTGAATAAAATGTTTTTTTTTTCCGAAATATGATAGTTCTCCTTCTATGAGAAAGGAAGTAATGCAGCTAGATCTATATCATTTTTCATTTCTAAAATTAGAAAGCGGGCCTACCCACCACCGTTTCACTATACAGTGTATTTGCTGTACTTCTACTACAATTTTCACTTCACCGTCAGCAGCAGTATTTTAATGTTTATTTTTTTTCCGTTTTAAAGAGGTCTTACTTTCCTATTCTTAAAATACAGATAAGCACCCATCAGCAATGTAACAGAAACATTGTGAGCACTCAAAAAATTTTGTGTCTATTTTTTTTTTTTTTAAGAGACGAACTTGTCGAACCCAATTCAGTATCATTATATTCATATAAAATTAAGAACGTACGTATTTTTCCACGGAGATTGAAGACCTCCATCTGTTCCGGGTATATGAGAAGTAATAATTATTCTCACGCATCATTACGTGTTCTGCCTTATTATACATCTCTAAAAACGTTTCTTCAGCCACCAGTTGTCTGATTACTCCATTTTCCTCTTATATTTAGCCAGAACTTGTTTTTGTCTATTTACAATCTATCTCCTTAACCTCTCTCTCTCTCTCTCTCTCTCTCTCTCTCTCTCTCTCTTTCTCTCTCTCAACTTTAAGAATGAAAAAACAAAATCCTTCTCCAACGGCGTATAACGTGAACGAACTTCTCTCAGCTCCCATTCAATTGGCAGGCTGTTGTGTTCGCCATGTGTTTGTCTGTTACATACAAACCTGTCTGTAACCCAGGTCTCATAAATTCCAGAGCATCTTGACCCAACCCTTATCCTCGGGGATTTTCCTGCAGACCACAAATCAATACCCGGTACTGAGCTTTGATTAAACCTCAGTGGTTTGGTTGGGTTTTGAGATCGCTCTGCGGTCGTAAATTAAAAAGCTCTGTCACGTCACAACCAGTGTTAAATGAGCGTAGGAAATTTCTGTTTATTTTTTTCCCGAAAGATTTACGCCCACAGAATTTTTATGGTTTAATTTTAGAAGTTAAAAGGAAGATGCGAAAGAATGGTTGCATTTCTTTGTGTGGGCTAAGTACAATGTCGTGTAGTAAGGGCATAGGAATTGTATCCAATTATGGTTATCTCGTAGAGGACGTAGATGGCCTTGCTTGTCTTACAAAATATTTTCTATTTTCAACGTTCTCTCTCTCTCTCTCTCTCTCTCTCTCTCTCTCTCTCTCTCTCTCTCTATCTATCTATCTATCTATATATTCATCTCTATCTTTCTCGCATACTAATATATCTATCCGATTTCCTGTTTTTTTTGCAATCCATCTGTCTATAAGTTTTCTTCCTGTTTTTAAATTCCTCTCTTTTACTCGACACGTGATGTTTTTCGCCCTCCCAATACAGTCGCTATGACCCTAGATCTACATCAAATAAGTACATGTATTTCAAACACCTTAAAATTCAAGCTGCCTCTGATCTGAAACACTTTTACGTTTGATGACTTCCTTGATCCTTTTGTATCATGTAATTGTAGGCAAACAAATTTGCTTTTATCAGATAAAAAGAACCCTTCACCTTTTTTTTTTTTTTAAGGAACTCTAAAGAAGTTTTAGTTGATTTTGTAAGGTATACTGACAATAATTTCAGAAGTATCAAATTTCTGCTGATGCTTTTAGATCGAGAAATCTGTGTAAAGGTTTATAATCATGATTGATCAGTTGCAGGTTGAGTAAACAATCTGCTTGGTGAACCTGGAAAAGAAAATACAGGGATTACAAACATCTCGCCGCAGAGGGCAGATGGCTTAGCCCACCCCTGGCCCTCTGTGTTGGTCATGATGGGAACTGGATCCTCCCCATCATTCTCTGCTCTCAATGTTCTATACTGGCAACACTCAACAGCGCCGCGTTTGATTGGCTCACACACACACACACACACACACAAATACTTGGAAGTGATTGGATGGAAAAAAAAACCCGCATTCACTCTTTAAAAAAAAAAGTCGTCTCTGGCGAGAAATAAAAATGTGTTTAAATTAACTCTGCAAAGATAATGGGTTTCAATGAATCGAGAAATTCCAACACATTTATTGATAACGACATTTGACTGGCTTTTCCCTTTTCTTTTCTTTTTTTTTTTATTTTTGTCCAATCACAGCGAACTACTGAGACCATTCTGATTGCTAACAATCAACAAACACGAACTCCCGTTCAACTGATCAGGTGGTGAAGACATATATCTTTAAGAACACTTTACACTAGTAAAAAATGTATGTTCTTACAGCCATTTATTAGATCATAGACAGCTATAAAGAATACAGAAGCTGGAGACAAATTCTTTCTTTCTGTTAATAACAACAGAGATCTCAAGTGAAAAAAATAAACCTAGATCTGCATCGGGACTTTAGGCGATCTCGATGCGAACTGCTGCAGAGTGTGAGAGAGTTAAACTGATCCTTCTTCTCAATTTTGTTCTTCATAGAACCTAAAACAGAGGTTGTCATGGGATAGAGAACACACATGTAATATGAGTGAGGTAAGTGTTGGTACAGTTTGTCAAAAACTATAGCATGATATTCCGCCTTTCCAATGTATCAAACAGGCCTCGACATGCTGAAAAAAAAATTACATTATAAATAAAGACCGGCACCGCTGCCTTAAGCCCTGGTTTAGCTCATTCTGAACTACTCATACCCTAAGCTAAACTTTTGGGTCTTACACCGGATGGATCATCTATCTACCATGCTTCCTATTATGTCACTCTTTTTTTCAAAGTTCTATACTTAAAGGGTTTTTCTCAGATGCTGCCGTCCTTATTTGTGATGTTAGTAAAGTTTACTGTACATTACGTTGTTAAAAAAATTCTTTAAATTTTAATCTTTCTCGAAGCTTGAATCTAAGGAGATTGCTAATCTAAGAAGACAGTACCGGTGGCTAAATTCATGCATCAAGTATCGTAGATAAAGGTAATACTAAAAGCTGTCGGTAGAGGAAGACACCGACATATGCTGTGACAGAGAGAGAGAGAGAGAGAGAGAGAGAGAGAGAGAGAGAGAGAGAGAAAGAGAAGGACAGACAGACAAAGACAGAGAGAGGGGGGATGGGCAGGGAGAAAGGCAGAGAGAGTGAGAGAGAGGAGAGGGAGGCAGAGAGACAGGGAGAGAGGTAGAGAGAAAGAGATAGGAGAGGGAGATAGAGAGAGAGAAAAGAGAGAGGAGAGGGAGGCAGAGAGAGGAGAGGGAGACAGAGAGAGGAAAGAGAGGCAGAGAGAGGAGAGGGAGACAGAGAGAGGAAAGGGAGACAGAGAGAGGAGAGGGAGACAGAGAGAGAAGAGGGAGACAGAGAGGAGAGGGAAATGCAGAGAGAAGAGGGAGGAGAGGGAGACAGAGAGAGGAGAGGGAGACAGAGAGAGGAGAGGGAGACTGAGAGAGAGAGGAGAGGGAGAGAGAGAGAAGAGGGAGGCAGAGAGAGAGGAGAGAGGAGAGGGAGACAGAGAGAGAGAGAAAAGAGAGAGGAGAGGGAGAGAGAGAAGAGAGAGAAGAGGGAGGCAGAGAGAGAGAAGAGAGAGGAGAGGGAGACAGAGAGACGGAAGAGAGAGGAGAGGGAGACAGAGAGACGGAAGAGAGAGGAGAGGGAGACAGAGAGAGAAGAGAGAGGAGAGGGAAACACAGAGAGAGAGAAGAGGGAGGAGAGGGAGACAGAGAGAGAGAGAAGAGGGAGGAGAGGGAGACAGAGAGAGAGAGAAGAGGGAGGAGAGAGAGACAGAGAGAGAAAAAAAGAGAGGAGAGAGAGACAGAGAGAAAGAAGAGAGAGGAGAGGGAGACAGAGAGAGAAGAGAGAGATCACAGTAACATCCACAATGATAGTCGCCGTGGTCTGACAATCATGACAGTGTAGATCTAGTTTTCCCAATGATAGTCGCCGTGGTCTGACAATCATGACAGTGTAGATCTAGTTTTCCCAATGATAGCTGCCGTGGTCTGACAATCATGACAGTGTAGATCTAGTTTTCCCAATGATAGTCGCCGTGGTCTGACAATCATGACAGTGTAGATCTAGTTTTCCCAATGATAGTCGCCGGGATCTGACAATCATGACAGTGTAGATCTAGTTTTTCCAATGATAGTCGCCGTGGTCTGACAATCATGACAGTGTAGATCTAGTTTTCCCAATGATAGTCGCCGTGGTCTGACAATCATGACAGTGTAGATCTAGTTTTCCCAATGATAGTCGCCGGGATCTGACAATCATGACAGTGTAGATCTAGTTTTCCCAATGATAGTCGCCGTGGTCTGACAATCAGGACAGTGTAGATCTAGTTTTCACATTGACCGCGAGCTCTCTGCCTCTCCCTGTCTCTTTCCCAGTTTAGCAGTTCTGCTCTATTATGATATTTACTGCCGTCTGCTTGCCTTCTCACCGTCGTCAGGACCGCCTCCAAGTCTGCCTCAACGTCTGATCTTTCCGCCACTCTCCACTGCCAAGAAACCTGGACAGAATCCGGATCGCAGTTCGAATACTGGTTGCAACCGAAAATATTAAAGCGGTAACCGAGCCAGGCTGATATTTTGTATACATGTACCGCTTTACCATTCGTATGCCACTCAGATAGAGTTATTTTCACCATTGGTAGACAACTTGTTTTGCCAGACATAACAAGGGAAACCAAAAGATGTAGGCATTTAACAAAGGTGAGAATTTTAGAACCATATTATTTTTCATTACTTACAGTTCTGTTGTTATTATATCAAATTCCACCTGGTTTTTTGGTGTTGATGAACTTCGGCTCAAATGTGAGAATATTAATAAGTTCAACTTTATTTTATTTTAAATTGTTACGGCATTTAAATCACCAGATCAACATTTTAAACGGAGGCAATAAATATTTTACTATCCATAATTATGAGTGCATTATTTGACTCTCATGTGGTGTACAGTCCTTAAATCTCAAAGCTCACTGTTTGAAGTCTTATTCACACAGCTCATTAACATGCCTTATTGCTGGTTAGTCAAGACCACGTAAACAGCGTTGGAATAGGTTATTGAATCAAATTGTAGAAAAGGGTAGACATGTTGTTATGAAGATTGTGCTTCCCCAACCAAAGCTTGACTACTTAGAAGATGAAAGTTTTATATTGAACCTTTATTATTCCATCTTGATCTACTTACAAAGCGTATGTCATATTGCAAATCTTTTTTGGTAATCGGAAATGAATAACTAAAAAGAGTTTCGTCTCTTCAGCAGTGAAGTATTTTGAAACATTTTCATACGCCTATTATCTGTTTACACGTGGTACTTTTTGATTCCTGGGTGTCACTGTGATATGGAATGCAATTGCACCTGTTGTATCCAGATTTTTTAGAGAATTTTCTGTCCGTCATTCCATGGTGTCTCACTGTTTTGATGGTAAATGTCGGTTCTACATATTACACAAGCCTTCAATCAGATAGAGAGAATCTGGAAAGATACGCGCTCAGAACTATTCATGTGTGTCAAGAAAAGTCAAAAATCCTTTCCCAGGTCAGTGCCGAGTCTCAGAGCAGACCGTTCTTCTCTCAACCACCAGCGTTTTCAGGGGTGGAATTTGATATCATAAACGTTACTTTTTCTGACTCGATTAAGCGGATATTTTCCGGGCATGTTAGTTCAATTTAAATCCGAGAACACTACAGGCAAAAAAACAACAAAAAAACAAGGAAATCAAATGATTAAAGCGTTCATTTTTCTTATAGTTATTCTTAACTCAGCTAACAGACAGTGATACATTAACTCTCAAAGAGATGAGTAAAATAGCTCTGATAATTGGAGTCTGCCACGAAAAAAAGAATATAGTCTGGCGTAAGCATTGTCAAGAATAGTATTCAAATATTGCTGTTATTTTTTTTCTTCTTTTTCTTCTTTTCCTTGTTTTTATTTGGTGTGCTGTCAACGTCATTCATAAAAATGGCTTTTCAAGAAACACAGAATCGCAACATTGGTACCGAATATCCAAAACTGGAATTCTAGTCCGGTTCTAGTAGCCAGTCGTCTGCTAGTCAGCGGCGAGAGTAGCTGCCCCTTTCCGCCTGATCGTCTGCCACGGGTAATTTGGGTTATTTATCAAACAAGAGATTATCCACGGGCAATAACTCTCACTGGAGCCACGCGTCAGCCAGACGGCGGCGCGCGCCATTTTCCCGGCGAATTCTCTCAGTGTAAACATGAGCACGTTCCTTTGGTTTTGGTGGGTTGACCCTTCGCACTCTCTCTCTCTCTCTCTCTCTCTCTCTCTCTCTCTCTCTCTCTCTCTCTCTCTCTCTCTCTCTCTCTCTCTCTGTCTGTCTGTCTGTCTCTCTCTCTGTCTCTGTCTCTCTCTCTCTGTCTGTCTGTCTGTCTCTCTCTCTCTATCTCTGTCTCTGTCTGTCTGACTCTCCCTCTGTCTCTCTCTCTCTCTCTGTCTGTCTGTCTCTGTCTCTCTCTCTCTCTGTCTCTCTGACCTTCTCTGTCTCTCTCTGTATGTCTGTCTGTCTGTCTGTCTCTCTCTCTCTCTCTCTCTCTCTCTCTCTCTCTCTCTCTCTCTGTGTCCTTCTCAGTCTGTCTGTCTCTCTGTCTCTCTTTGTCTAACTCTGTGTCTCTATCTCTCCCTCTGTCTGACTGACTGTCTTTCTCTGTCCCTCTGTCTGTCAGTCTGTCTGTCTGTCTGTCTGTCTGTCTGTCTGTCTGTCTCTCTCTCTCTCTCTCTCTCTCTCTCTCTCTCACTCACCTTTGTCCTCTCTATTCATTTCTCCCTCACCTTTCTTTTACTTTAAGGATAGAAACCTTCTCTCCCTCTCAGTCCTTGCCTTTAATTTATCTTGACATGTACACCAATATCCCCGTACAAGACTGAGAGACACTTTAATTTATCTTGACATGTACACCAATATCCCCGTACAAGACTGAGAGACACTTTAATTTATCTTGACATGTACACCAATATCCCCGTGCAAGACTGAGAGACACTTTAATTTATCTTGACATGTACACCAATATCCCCGTGCAAGACTGAGAGACACTTTAATTTATCTTGACATGTACACCAATATCCCCGTACAAGACTGAGAGACACTTTAATTTATCTTGACATGTACACCAATATCCCCGTACAAGACTGAGAGACACTTTAATTTATCTTGACATGTACACCAATATCCCCGTACAAGACTGAGAGACACTTTAATTTATCTTGACATGTACACCAATATCCCCGTACAAGACTGAGAGACACTTTAATTTATCTTGACATGTACACCAATATCCCCGTACAAGACTGAGAGACACTTTAATTTATCTTGACATGTACACCAATATCCCCGTACAAGACTGAGAGACACTTTTTTTAAAAACTCCCGTACCGGTAGGTCAATATGCCTGTTTATCTTAAAAGCATCGTTTCTTTGTTTCTACTCGTTGACCTACTACATTGTGTAATAATGTCCGAAACGTTTCATGCACAGCGCCGAACCAAGGATCAAACCCTAACCTTTAGCGCATCTTACGCTGCTTAGCATCTTACTACCACACAACCAATGGTGGACTCTACAAACAGCCCGAATGTTACTTTATTGCTACATATCTGCTAGAATGATCATAAGATTCATTTAGACTAGTCGCGAAACTTACTCGAGTAAATCCAGTTGGATAAAAAATGGGCAAGGGTGTTATGTAATGCTCCTACCAGCCTGTGTAAAGATAAAAGGTTTCTCAACACTGCCTTGTTTCTCTTCCCAAGCAAATCTCTTTAGTTTTTAAAGGGACATCAGTGTTCAACTCGGAACCATTATAAAATGCTCCCGGAAAAATCGTGGGTTTTTTTAAAATTCTATTTTAATTTAATTTTTTTTGTTTTTTGTTTTGTTTTTTTCTTTTTTCGTATGTGTGGGTTCACATTTAAATGAAAATATAAATGAAGTACCAAGTAAATTATTAATATTCCACAATTTTCAAAGCAGTTTGTTTTAAGTATTCATATTTCTGCAGTAGCGACTAAAAAAAAAGGATCGGCTAACTGAAAAACAAGTCTCATATTGATAGTCACCAAAGAGAAAAACTGCCTGCAAAAGACAAAAAGTTCTCTCTCTTTCTCTCTCTCTCTCTCTCTCTCTCTCTCTCTCTCTCTCTCTCTCTCTCTCTATCGATCTATCTCTCTCAATCAATCTCACTCAATCACTCTCACTCACTCTCTCTCTATCTCTCAATCACTCTCACTCACTCTCTCTCTCTATCTCTCAATCACTCTCTCTCTCTCTATCTCTCAATCACTCTCACTCACTCTCTCTCTCTCTCTATCTCTCAATCACTCTCAATCACTCTCTCTCTCTCTCTATCTCTCAATCAATCTCACTCACTCTCTCTCTCTCTCTATCTCTCAATCACTCTCACTCACTCTCTCTCTATCTATCTCTCACTCTCTCTGTCGTCCCTTTATCTGCTTTACACTTTCTGCTCTCTTTTTCCCTGTCTTTCCTCTCTTTCTCTTTTCCCTTCTCTCTTAGTTTCCACACCATCTCCCACTTTTCCTATTTTCCCAACATATTTATACATCTCCTCCTCTCACACATCGTCTCTCTATCCTTCTATAGATCTATTATCTTTCTGTCTATTCCTTTTATTTTTTTCAGGGGCTGGTGGAAATTCAGATTTTTTTTTTGGTCCTGCGTTCGTCATGGTATGTAGGAGGCGAAGTTTTGTATGTCTGCCTTTTTGTCGCCGTCTCGACTTTTGTCTGTGTCTCTAGTGGTAAATCCCACCTGTCTGCCTCTTTGTCTGTGCTGTTTCTCTTACTGATTCTCTCACTATTTCTTCACGTCCCGTAACTGTAATAGAAGAATCTTACTTGGAGTCTGTCTTTAACATCGATGTCTCTCTCTCTCTCTCTCTCTCTCTCTCTCTCTCTCTCTCTCTCTCTCTCTCTCTCTCTCTCAATTTATTCATTTGGCAACACCTCACTGTCTTTATCCTGTTAACTAACGATATCCACATTAATTTTCTCACAAGGTGGAAAACGCCGCGAATAAAACTCAGATCAAAAGAGAAATGTGCACAGCATAAGGGTAGTTTCCGTTCCTTTGATAATTTCAGATCATCATGTCTTTCAACATTGCCACGCAAGTTTTTATAATGATGCGCTCACTCTGAAATGCACCTAACCCTACGGTGTACGAGTTTGTCTTAAAACAAAAAATGTACATCAATAATAAATTAAACTTCCGCTCTCTCTCTCACACACACCCCAAAAAGAAAGAAAAAACAAAAATAAAAAACAAAAAAACTAACGAAATAAACAATTAATAATAAAAAAAAATAGACATTTTTAACTTTTCTAGCTGGTACCCTATCACCTGCGTCCTGGAATTATAAAGATATATTTTCTTGTCTGTTTCTTTGTACTTTTATCCCGTGATTTTATTGTTCTTTTTAATTTTCTTATTTATCCCAAGTTCCTGTTCTTGTTCTTCTTCTTCCTCTTCTTCTCCTTGTCTTTTTCTTGTTCTTGTTCTTTTTCTTCTTCTTCTTCTTCTTCTTCTTCTTCTTCTTCTTCTTCTTCTTCTTCTTCTTCTTCTTCTTCTTCTTCTTCTTCTTCTTCTTCTTCTTATTATTATTATTATTATTTCAAGCATTCTATTTTATTCCACAGTGTATTAAAACGAAGAATGTCAATATCATGATTAGTTCGCTTGACATTTACTTATCACAGCATCCCTCCCGCCTGTAACATACTCTTGTACTGTCTTGGTGGATCTTCATCTGTCCTTACCTACACCCAGTCCACCAGGAAAAGTACGTTAAACTTTCACATCAATGAAAACTCTTTCTGCGTGTTGTTCATTTGCTCTAGGTCTGATGGAGTTTTCACACTGAGGTCTAAGTCTGCTTTTCTAGACTAGTGCCATACCTTCACTGAATTGAAAGTTGATCTTGTATTGTCTACAACACGGTATGTGTCAAGTTACAAAAGATAATAGCCAGCCAATGCATGAAGGACAGCCAATCCTTCAGAAAAGCCTTTTAATCTATACTATAAAAAGCAACTTCGATATCTTCCTCCGCTATCTCCTTCAAAAACACTCAAAGTCCAGTTTACTTATTTTCGATCTGCTAAAATCAGAGTCCCACACGTTAGAAAATAATTAAAGAAGAGTTGTGCGCTAAATACCACTTTAAAAACCGTTTTCAGCGATTTAAAATTTCCTAATGGGGCGGCGTCTCGTTGGCAAATTATTGTTATTTTGTAATATAAAAAAATTAAAAAGCATGTTATTTTATTTTAATGGGAAAAAATAAGAGAAAAAAAATAAAACAAAATTAATTGAAATCCGATTTCTCCCGAAGACAAATGCGTCAAGTAAAAAAAAAAAAACACTGTACAATAAATTAGTAGTAATTTGATTGGTCAGTATTTTAGGAACAATTACCATACAGAGCGGCGGTTGCGAATGTAAACACCACTTCTACTTCGTTTGCACGCGTTTCTTATTTCTCTACTGATTTGTACCTAACATATAGACCAGATCTAATAACTGTCAACAAGGAACCGTAGAAACATCCATGTTAAGCCATTTGATTAACTTGCAACTCTAAATTTGCCTTGCATGAGTTATACAGGCTGCGACTAGATCGAGAATAATTATAAGCTTTCGCAACCCAGGGTAACCCAATAAGTTTTGACAAATCCGCGGCCTTAGAATTTTTTTCTCCGTCATTATTGTCTGAGTAGTGGCACGGTTTTACCTTGTATTGAAGAGCAAATTTCTTACCTCATTAGGTCGAGCACTGCATTGTTTCTGTTATGGGTCATCTGCACCAATTATAATCTCGGTGGAGAGGTAAACTGTAAGGATTGCACCCTAATTCAGTTCCTGATTTTGCTTAAAATCTCTTTTTCTTTTAAAGAATGGCTACATGTATTGACAACTCAAGAAGAATTCCAACGTCTCAAGATTTTATATATTTTAAAACTGTACTGTGAGTGGCTCAGGAGGAGATTATCTGTTATTGTTGCAAAGTTTCCTTTTCTTTAATGCATAATTATATCTGTTACTGTAAAAATTTGCTGTTTTGTTATTATAGCAGTCTTCCCCGCCTGTTCTTTGTTGTAAAGGTTGCTTTTCTTCAGTCCAGTTGTATAGCTCTGGAGCATATAATTATGTCTTCTGTTTTTGTGAAGTTTACATTTTCTTCAATGTAATTGTATTCCCCACCTGTTCATTTGAACTGGCAATCATGCTTGTAGGCTATAAATTCCCCCATTTTTTTTTAAAAAAGGTCACCGCTGTGTTGTGATTCATGGCCTTTATACCTACATGATAGGACGTTTGAAAAGGTCTATAAATAGATTTGGGCTTTGAGAAAACTTAAACGCTTTTTTCCCCTAATTTTGTAAAGTGCCAAGCGGTCTATATATTTTAAACGTCCATTATCATGTAGTTAAAAAAAATCGAGGCCGCTTATCTCCACAAGGCAGTTCACCTTTCGGGATTTTTTTTCTTTACCTAACATAACCTCGCAAGTAGCGTTCAGAACGATATTGAAAAAAATTTAAAGGGAAAAAGAGCAGAATTTGAATCAAAGATTTCCTAGCTTTGATTCGCTACATGACTATTCCCTGTGGGATGCTATTGAGAATCTGCACTAATGTGTGTGTCACTGTGTTTAAGCAATATAAAAAGCAATTTTGATTTCTTTCTCCGCTATCTTCTTTCAATATTCAATATATAGTGATGAAGTTACATGATTTTGATCTGCCAAGAATATTGTCCCACGCGGTACCAAAATAAAAAAAAAATTAAAGAAAGTCATGTATGTAGTCAAAAAAAAAATAGATTCCAAAATTCATTAACTCTTTATTGTAATTAATCCCAACAGGTCACCAGATTTGAAGAGAACATCCGGTCAGTACCACAGCCATGAGCGCCAGCCAGGGACCCCAGGCCAAAGCAGAAGAGCGTGGTGAGCCAACTCCTGGCACCCAGAGTAGAGAGACATCACCTGGCCAGGGGACCACATCTGAGTGGACCAGTGAAGTCTTGGTCTGACGTCACCATTCCACAGATTCTGCCGTAGCCACGATGCATTGGATTGCAAGTCAACAGGTAGGACGGCAAGCAAGCGATAAACTATTTTGAAGCGGTATTGCTTTCACCATCTTTGCAGAGTGGTAGATGGCTCAGTCGATAGAGCATTGGACTGACAGCAGGTTCGAGTTCCATAACTTGCAGAGTCGTGTAGTGATGGTATCACGATACAAAAACTCTCATGGAAAGGCCGACGTCTCAGAGATAAACTAAGCCAGAAACTTAGAGAAAGATAAAAGATATTATCTAAATAATACCTTTTTTGGCTGAGCCTTAATAAGCGCTAAATATCTTAATTATTCTTTAATACCTGGCAAAGATCGTGGGGGTCTCTTTTGGTTTTATCAAAGACTTCCACGAACTTTGCTAGGTATTAAAGAATGATTAAGATATTTAGCGCATATTGAAGCTCACCCCCCCCCCCCCCTAAAAAAAAAAAAAAAAAAAAAAAAAGGATTATTTAGATCGCCGTTGAAATCTTTCATTCTGATGAAGCCGACCTGAAATCTCTTTACCAGGATAGCATCAAACAGGCGCTTTACTGAATACAGTGGAAAAATTATCCCAGTATGAAAAATAGACGCCACTGTTAATATATTTGTCCTCGCTTTACCTCTACTATATTTTTCGGTAACGATTATAAGCGCTAGAGTTTTAGGTAGTGCTCAGCAGTGGTTAGGATCAGACATGAAGTGAAAATGATCCAAATATGTTTGCCATTGTGGGATAAGAACCCTCATTTTATAGATTTTTCGGCACCCATCGCCTTGCCAGTCAAAGAGAACATAGCTTATACCAATACGCCACTAGGCTCCCTAAAAAGAGAGGATCATGACGAAGGTATTTACAAAGTCTCCCTTAGTGACTTGAAATCTTGATTGGGAAGATCCAAATCGATTTTCGGTAGTAAAAGGCCTGCACAAATTGTGGCCCTTGCATGGCTGATCATAACAAACACGACAGAGCGCTACAGAAGATGAACGCTACACTGCGACGGTAAATAGGGCGAGGGATGTGAACTATCGGAAGTTGTAAGGTACTTCCTGTTTGGAGTGTTTATCGTGTATGGTAAGAGACTGCATGTATTTAAAGAATGCGTTTTAGGCCAGAGAACACAACTTTTTAAACTCATTCGATTTAGTTTAGTAAGATAAGTAATCCATTTCCTATCATCTGTATCTTACTGCAATCACTAACCGTGAAAAAAATATTTTTCATGGATCAGTGGCAATTTTTTTTTTTTTTTGTATTTTGCCACACTAAATTGAAAAGCTATAAAAAGAGGATAAAAGGCTATTCTTGACCATCTTTCTCTGTGTCCTCCCCCAGACTGGTCGTCAGCCCGTGCTGTTGGTGACCCTCCTGCTGACCCTAGCCAGCCTGGTGGCGGCTCGACCTACACAAGGTAAAACACTGGCCACTGGTCAACCCCAGCTCGGCTGCTCGGTCACGCACAATAAAAACAAATAACAACTGAAATAAAAATTGTATCATCTCTACTTACAAAGACATAGTTTTGGGCACTAAACAATCTCATCTTACTTTTTCAGCAACAATAGGATTGGTTATACGGTAACCTTGCTCTTAGTATATTTATCCTTAGTGATCCTTAGTTCTTCGTAAAAAACAAAAACCCATCAAAACAGAAAATATGCTGCGAGTTAAGGAACATAAATCCTGGATCCTGTCGGGCTTAAATTGTTCATATCGAGCTCCAACATCACACTTTAATTGGTTCCATAGTTCACAACGAAAATCGAACCATGAGAGCTAGATAAAGTGCGGAGTCAAGCCAGACACCATAGTCAAGATATTTTCAGTTAGTTGAACAGTTACTTTAAGATGCGAGAAAAAATGATTTTTTCCCCTTTCTAGAGATCCACGTAGTCTGAGCGCTCTGTATCTCGAAAACCCTTCACAGCAAGACTTAGTGGCTAATTGACCTCCGCGTCATCATGTTAGTCATTTTGTATTATCTAAAAAAGAAAGAGGAACGAAAAAAGGTGACGTAATGCAAGCATCACTCCTCCCTATGTTTGACTTATAGGTAGAATCTCTGAAGTATTTCCTGTGTTGGTTTCCTTTTTGTAAGACAGATTAGTCAATTTATGTCGGGTTTCATTAGCTTCTGCAAATTCTAGAATCTTTGTTTTTCTTGTATTCTAGTTGTATTAGTTTGAAGCAATGCTGTTTTTTTTTATGCTCTTTGGGTTTGACCTTGTTGGTACTGTTTGTTTGTTTTTTTTTTTACTGCGATGCAAAGTGCTTGCTTTGTTTTCTGCGAGAACAACTGAAGAAATTGCATCGGACATCTCTAGACCTTAGTACGATGTAGGTGACTTCTTCTCTGCAACTTTACAGACTGAGTGTTTGAGTGTTGAACTTTTTTCTGTATGAATCATTCATTACGTCACTACATAAAGATTTTCTGAATTTTCTATTTTCATTAATTAAAGACATTCTTATCGAAAGCTAAATCTTGTTGGCACTTAACATACCTATACCCAGTAAATTTTTGTTCAAGAAAATTAGGAAACTGAATTTTTTTTTTTTTTTTTTTACAGCGGCAACTTGTTTATGAGTCAGACAAAATAATAAAAATAACTTTGACCTGGTCTTTGTTTAAGCAAGCCTAGTTGTTTCTAGAGCTACAGTTGATGCAATGCCTTTTCTTTATCGGACATCCTGTGAGTCATTCAAAACTTAATGATTGAAACTCAAGCTTGATTATAATTGAGATTTCATGAGCCAATTAAATAACTTAAACCAAATTACCAAATTTAATTGTTTCACTTTTAATCATACAATTACCAAACTGACAGAACTAATATCATACGAAAATAACTATTTATGTTTAAAAAAAACCCAACATACTCAAGTGTTCCAAATTGTTTAGTTCAAGAAAGAGAATCAACTTTTACAGTTTTTGCAAAGAGAAGAACGGTTTAGGCACATTGTTAAATTCAAACATTGCCACGCTTAGTCTAAATTGTAGCCGTTCGTGGTGATGAAATAAATACCTAAATATGATTTTGAAAGCGAGAGAGAGAGAGAGAGAGAGAGAGAGAGAGAGAGAGAGAGAGAGAGAGAGAGAGAGAGAGAGAGAGAGAGAGAGAGAGAGAGAGAGAGAGAGAGAGAGAGAGAGAGAGAGACACGGAGAGACAAAAGGAAAGTAAATTCAGAACATTTTACTACCAATAAACAAAAAAAATATAAAAAAAACCCGATAATAATAAAAGAAATAAACAATAAAAAAAATTAATTAATTAATAATGAATAAATGAATAAATGAATAAAACAATACAGAACAAAAACCCTACAATGCCAGAAACTTTTTAGACATAGCATAAAGTTGCTTGTTATTGTGTAGACTGACTGCTGTTTACACAGAGCTAACCGCTGAAAATACATTTTGAAAGAGCACAGCACAAACTGAATGTTTTTGAGTCTCACGTTTCTTTGTTGTTGTTGTTTTTTTAAATTTTTATTCTTTTTAATGCATTTTACTAATGTATTGGCTACTTTAAAAATGAAAAAAATTGAAGTAAAAACACTATTTTTATTTTTGTTTAGTACTAGAAAGAAATTCATGCATCTTAGATGATGGAAATTGAAGGAAATTTATATATACATGTATATATATATATATATATATATATATATATATATATATATATATATATATATATATATATATATATATATATATATATGTATATAATTTGTGTGTCAAATAACACACTTCGAAGTCGTGGACTGCATAACTAGGTAGGACAATTTTTCAATATATATATATATGTTCATTATTAAAACATCTTTGTGAACATTATTTAACTGAGCAATTTTCCTTCTCTCCACCTGTGAAGAGCGCTGTCAAATGGAAAACAAAACCTACGGAGTAGGGGAAACCTGGCAAATCGGCCCTTTCTGTGCCAGCTGTACATGTTTAGAGGTTGGCCAAATTTTTTTTCTTTTTTTTTTAATTTGTTTTGAGCAACGACACCAAACGATGAATTTCTTTTTTTATTATCGTCAACATGATAGGTAAAGTTGTTGTTTTCATGAAAAATATTTATATTACTAAAATAAAAATAGCACATAAAGACGTTAAAACTGAGCAGATCTTTATTCAAAACGCATTGCTTTAAAAAGCGTTTTCTTTTTCAAAAATTGTTGACCAAATAGCTAACTGTACTACCGTCAACGGTAGGATGGTTCTTGCAACTACTACTACTACTACTACTACTACTACTACTACTACTACTACTACTACTACTACTACTACTACTACTACTACTACTACTACTACTACTACTACTACTACTACTACTACTACTAGTTCTACTACTACTACTACTACTACTACTACTACTACTACTACTACTACTACTACTACTACTACTACTACTACTACTACTACTACTACTACTACTACTACTACTACTACTACTACTACTACTACTACTACTACTACTACTACTACTACTACTACTACTACTACTACTACTACTACTATTACTACTACTACTACTACTACTACTACTACTACTACTACTACTACTACTACTACTACTACTACTACTACTACTACTACTACTACTACTACTACTACTACTACTACTACTACTACTACTACTACTACTACTACTACTACTACTACTACTACTACTACTACTACTACTGCTCTTACTACTTCTGCTGCTGTGTTGTTGCTAAAACTATAAATACCTTTAGTGCCATGGAATTAATTTTAAACAATAAATAAATAATTAAAAACATAACAAAAGCAAAAAAAAAAAAAAAAAAAACCACCAAGATTACCTTTAAAGTAGGTGTTGTCATTGAAAGTCCCTTGGCTATACTGACCAGTACTTGGGTTTGATTTATCTCGAGCATTCTACCAATTCCTTCAGTCTTATTTTTTTTTTTTTTTTTTTGCTTCTTTCCGAGTCTAGGGTGGCCAGATAGGCTGCAAAGCCCCTACTTGTCCATCGATAGACTGCGAGGAACCCAGACAAACGAAGGGACAATGCTGCCCCACATGTGATAGTAAGTGATATTTTATCATTTACCACAATATTTCCATGTGATAGTAAAAATACTCATAGGATAAAGCATGCGTCCAGCTATCGACATGGAGTTTTAATCAAACCGTTCGCGTGATGAAATGTGGACATAGGAAAACATTCGACAAAAAAAATATAAAAGTTCTGCTTATTTCTTCTGAATGCTTTGTCTGTTGAACAAAACTTTAGACTTCGAACAAACGGACATAACTCTTTGTGAAATCATAATTACCTCTATTCCCGTTGCTTGATGATCTGCGTCTGTCAAATTGTTACATTTATTAGTTAATTTCAATCTCTTGAGCTAAAAAGTCTTCTGAGTGTTCAGGAAACGTAAATTGACTGGATTCAGTATCAACACGCGGATTTATATTGTTATATCGTCAACCAATTTGCTATATAATAATCCTTCAGAAATTTGTTCATTCCTGAGGCAATGTATCTTATCAATTTAAGCAAATTCTTAAGAATAAGCAACTCAACAGAGTGCCTTTAAAGAAACATATCATACATCTCCCAACTTTTATTCTTTATGAGATTCACATGCATTGTCTGTCTATCGAATTCAACATACAGCGCAACATTTCGATCTGTCCAGGTTCTCAACTCATGTTACATCTAACCACCACTCTCTCTCTCTCTCTCTCTGTCTCTCTCTGTCTCTCTCTGTCTCTCTCTCTGTCTCTTTCTCTGTCTCTCCCTCTCTCTCTGTCTCTTTCTCTGTCTGTCTGTCTGTCTGTCTGTCTCTCTCTCTTTCTCTCTCTGTCTGTCTGTCTCCCTCTCTCTCTGTCTCCCTCTCTCGCTCTCTCTCTCTCTCTCTCTCTCTCTCTCTCTCTCTCTCTCTCTTCCTCCCCCTGACTCCTCTCTGTCCACCCAGACCCCCCAACCTCGCCCTTCACTACTCCGGACGAGGAGCTCACCAGCGACCTGTTACTCTCGTCTGGCTGTGATTATCTTGACGGCCACTATGAGGTCGGCGAGGCGTTTGCCAGCAACAGGTCAGGGCTCAAGACCAACTCGGACGACCAGTGTGTCCTCTGTCACTGTATGGAGGTCAGTTCAACGTCACACTTCATGGATCTTTTTATTTTTTACTATTTATTGTAGCAATGGTTAACATTTCATTTGAGATCATTTTACAACAAAAAAAAAATCATGATAAATAAATAAAAAACAACCAATAACAACAAAAAACCCAAATCACTACAGGATTGCTGTTTTCAATGTGTCT
>JAWDGP010000292.1:62500-99727 GCA_033675545.1 Elysia crispata
GAGAGATAGAGAGGGACAGAGGGAGAGTGAGAGAGATAGAGAGATAGAGAGGGACAGAGGGAGAGTGAGAGAGATAGAGAGATAGAGAGGGACAGAGGGAGAGTGAGAGAGATAGAGATAGAGAGGGACAGAGGGAGAGTGAGAGAGATAGAGAGAGAGAGGGACAGAGGGAGAGTGAGAGAGATAGAGAGATAGAGAGGGACAGAGGGAGAGTGAGAGAGATAGAGAGAGAGAGAGGGACAGAGGGAGAGTTAGAGAGATAGAGAGATAGAGAGGGACAGAGGGAGAGTGAGAGAGATAGAGAGATAGAGAGGGACAGAGGGAGAGTGAGAGAGATAGAGATAGAGAGGGACAGAGGGAGAGTGAGAGAGATAGAGAGATAGAGAGGGACAGAGGGAGAGTGAGAGAGATAGAGAGATAGAGAGGGACAGAGGGAGAGTGAGAGAGATAGAGATAGAGAGGGACAGAGGGAGAGTGAGAGAGATAGAGAGATAGAGAGGGACAGAGGGAGAGTGAGAGAGATAGAGAGATAGAGAGGGACAGAGGGAGAGTTAGAGAGATAGAGAGATAGAGAGGGACAGAGGGAGAGTGAGAGAGATAGAGAGAGAGAGGGACAGAGGGAGAGTGAGAGAGATAGAGAGAGAGAGGGACAGAGGGAGAGTGAGAGAGATAGAGAGAGAGAGAGGGACAGAGGGAGAGTGAGAGAGATAGAGAGATAGAGAGGGACAGAGGGAGAGTTAGAGAGATAGAGAGATAGAGAGGGACAGAGGGAGAGTGAGAGAGATAGAGAGATAGAGAGGGACAGAGGGAGAGTGAGAGAGATAGAGAGATAGAGAGGGACAGAGGGAGAGTGAGAGAGATAGAGAGATAGAGAGGGACAGAGGGAGAGTTAGAGAGATAGAGAGAGAGAGGGACAGAGGGAGAGTGAGAGAGATAGAGAGAGAGAGAGGGACAGAGGGAGAGTGAGAGAGATAGAGAGATAGAGAGGGACAGAGGGAGAGTGAGAGAGATAGAGAGAGAGAGGGACAGAGGGAGAGTTAGAGAGATAGAGAGATAGAGAGGGACAGAGGGAGAGTTAGAGAGATAGAGAGATAGAGAGGGACAGAGGGAGAGTGAGAGAGATAGAGAGATAGAGAGGGACAGAGGGAGAGTGAGAGAGATAGTTACAGAGAGAGAGGGACAGAGGGAGAGTTAGAGAGATAGAGAGATAGAGAGGGACAGAGGGAGAGTGAGAGAGATAGAGAGAGAGAGAGGGACAGAGGGAGAGTTAGAGAGATAGAGAGGGACAGAGGGAGAGTGAGAGAGATAGTTACAGAGAGAGAGGGACAGAGGGAGAGTTAGAGAGATAGAGAGATAGAGAGGGACAGAGGGAGAGTGAGAGAGATAGTTACAGAGAGAGAGGGACAGAGGGAGAGTTAGAGAGATAGAGAGATAGAGAGGGACAGAGGGAGAGTTAGAGAGATAGAGAGAGAGAGAGGGACAGAGGGAGAGTTAGAGAGATAGAGAGAGAGAGGGACAGAGGGAGAGATAGAGAGATAGAGAGGGACAGAGGGAGAGTTAGAGAGATAGAGAGAGAGAGGGACAGAGGGAGAGTTAGAGAGATAGAGAGATAGAGAGGGACAGAGGGAGAGTGAGAGAGATAGTTACAGAGAGAGAGGGACAGAGGGAGAGTGAGAGATATAGATAGAGAGAGAGAGAGAGAGAGGGACAGAGGGAGAGTGAGAGAGATAGAGAGAGAGAGAGGGACAGAGGGAGAGTGACAGAGGGAGAGTGACAGAGGGAGAGTGAGAGAGAGAGAGAGAGAGAGAGAGAGAGAGTTATAAAATGAAACATAATAAAAATGCCGCATCATTAAAACATTGTACTAATGAATGAACAGAAGCATATAAATTGTAGATGTTGCGGATCCCAGTTCAGGAAACAAATTTATAGAAATACTATGTGACTGATGTTCTCACGTCATGAACTGCTATCATACAAATCTGGATTAAACGTATACTCAATTATTTCCAATAATGGACCATAAAGATAAAAATGAGGGTGTGGGTTCGAATCCTGGCGCTGGGCAAAAAAAAAAAAAAAAGATAACAGGGAGACATCTGGGAGTCATGACCTGGGTGTGGTCCGGCCCCCTTAGAGTGTCCGAAGTTCAAGGCCGAAACACTTGCTACAAGGGAGGTTTCTTCTCTGAAGACTCCCTGTTTTTCTAGCTCCCCAATGAGTTTCTACCTACTAAAAAGATGTTATGCATGTTTTTTTGTTTTGTTTTTTTTTTTGTATTTCACAAAACTTACTGATCTTTCAATCTGCAGATGAGCTATCGTCCGAAGGTGGCGGTAAGTTAAAGATAAAAAATAAAAATCCGAAAACCTTTCATTTACTTTTGATGCAAATAAAATAAAATTCTGCGAGTGAATTCATTGCTTTACATATCTATTGTTAGTTTCTTTATTAACTTAATTTTAAATAGTTGTATTCTTCTATGCACGTGAAAAGAACCAGAAAATCACGACATTGTTAACTTACACGATTGCCAAAAAATCCGGGCCATTATCATTATACAAAAAATAACATAATACTTTTAGAAAAATGTATCAAAATAGTGTTTGCTAGTTAGCGCTTCCTATTGCCTTCAACAACTCTTTCCCTTTCATTCACCTATAGAACCTTATTGAACAATCTTTCTTTGCTCTCTCTCTCTCTCTCTCTCTCTCTCTCTCTCTCTCTCTCTCTCTCTCTCTCTCTCTCTCTCTCCCTCTGTGCCTCTGCCTCTATGCATATCTTCTATCTGTCTGTCTGTCTGTCTGTCTGCCTCTCTCTTTCTCTACTTGTACTGTCTCTTAGTCAGCCTGTCTGTCTCTCTGTCTCTCTCTTTTTCTTTTACTTCTCCCCGCTACCTCTAACCCTACCTCTTTCCTCTCCACAGATTGTGCCATGCCCTCCGGCCAGCGGATGCGGAACGGGTCGTCATGGCAACCGACTATTGAGCAGATCGGTGTGGTAGCGTGTGTGACCTGCACCTGTTTGGTAAGTGCGCTACTGTCCCACCGTCACAGGGTTGACTGAAGTCCGGTAAATTACGATGGAGGTTTCGAAACTCATGGCGCTTTTTTAAATGACAGACTGGCACAGAGAGAGAAAAACCTAATAAAGACAAGAAAAGAACATCTGAAGTTCAATTGAAAGTTGAAGTAATTGCTTAGAATATTGATCATCGCAATGACGACGGCAAACGTATCAATGCCATTAATTTTTTACTGTTTTTCCTTCTCAATGAACCCATGACATACTCTCTCTAACCCCGCTCTCACCTCTCTCTCTCTCTCTCTCACCCTACTCTCACCCCGCTCTCACTCCCTCTTTCACCTCGCTCTCATCCGCTCTCACCCCCTCTCTCACCTCGCTCTCATCCGCTCTCTCTCCCCGCTCTCATCCACTCTCATCCAACTCTCACCCCGCTCTCATCCACTCTCATCCAACTCTCACCCCCCTCTCTCACCCCGCTCTCATCCACTCCCATCCAACTCTCACTCGCTCTCACCCCGCTCTCATCCGCTCTCATCCAACTCTCACCCGCTCTCACCCCCTCTCTCACCTCGCTCTCATCCACACTCATCCAACTATCCAACTCTCACCCGCTCTCACCCCGATCTCATCCACTCTCATCCAACTCTCACCCGCTCTCACCCCACTCTCACCCCACTCTCACCCCACTCGCACCCCACTCTCACCGCACTCTCACCCCACTCTCACCCCACTCTCACCCCACTCTCACCCCACTCTCACCCCACTCTCACCGCACTCTCACCCCACTCTCACTGCTCCCCAGGACGGTGAGATCAGCTGTGAACGGCTGGACTGCCCGGAGGATTCCGCCCTGCCATGCTCAGACCCCAGGCATCAGAAGGGCAAATGTTGCAAGACATGCCCAGGCCAGCAGAAGGCCCTGGAAATCGCTAATAGAGGGAGGGGAAAAGGAGAGAAGGGAGGAAAAGGATCGCCGTCCAAGAAGAACAAGACAAAAAGCCAGAACAGTCGACCAGAGAAAAGAAAACGGAAGAAGAAACGGAAATGTAGACATCTCAAAGATCAAGAGAAGAAGAAATGTAGAAGTGAGTTTATTGATTGCATGCAAGAATATTTGATCGAAGCACCAGATTAGTAACATTCAACTTGTACGTAATATTGAGATTCAGAAATTAAAAGAATCTAACCCATAGTTTGGTATTAAGTTTTACTGCGAAGAAAATCTAAAATGTTTTTGTCAATAAACCCGGAGAAAACTAAGTTGTCCTCATTACCCAATGTCTTCAATGGCCTTACGAATGTTCAATATAGTTCTTTATAGGTAACTAGAGAGGTGCAGAGCGGTGCTATCTTGCGGCAATTTTGAGCAGCCTATTTATTTGTATCTAGGGTTATATGGTAATGATCATTCTGGTCATTGAAAAATCGACGTAAGAGGCACTAACTTTTTCAACTGAATGCCACTATTCTGGGTGATATTTGTAAGGATTAACACCGATAAGTTAAACATTCTAAAAGATTTTTTTCACGGCAAGATCTACTTTCTAGATCTAAATCTAACTTTGAGTACAAGGTAGCCCTACGGCTCTTCACGACATCATGGCCAAGCGTCTAGATAACGTGCAGAGAATGAGACAGAAAAAAATTATCGGATAAAGTGAAGAGATTCGTTCAGTCAATACTAGAGGTAGAGTTCCAAAAGAAATATATGTGTGTGTGTGTGTATATATATATATATATATATATATATATATATATATATATATATATATATAAAATTCTAATCGAATGAATTCCGTTATTTTTTATGATGGCCGAGAAATTATGAAGATGGATTTACTGATTGGCGCTAATTTTTTTCAATAACAGGTTTACTAATCATAACTGGATGTGTCCAAAAGTTTTGGTACAAGATCATCAACCATAATATCCAAAATTTTGGAATAACACCCTTATTTTTCTGGCTTTGTGCATTATAAAAGAAAAAAATGACGAGTTTCATTACTTCTGTAGATATTTTTTTTAAATGTATGTAAATAAAATTGGAGAAGCATTAGCAAACGTTCTTGATCCAAACTTGAAGAAAAAAAAATATAGTGAAAACACCATAACTTTATTGTGACTCATTTGGTTTTTCAGAGCGCCTTAAAAAACTCAAGAAAAGGCGACGCAAATCAAGAAAGCTCTCTGATATGCGCCTTGAAGCCATCTTAGGACGCCTCTGTCTCCATGACGACACCGAGCGCCTCGTGTATAGAAGCAAGGGGGATAACTCTGAATCTCTGTATTTTGATGAACACAAAGAGAATAAAATAGAGCAATTACATTGGGTGATAAGGAAAGGTTTGTAAATCTTAATTCTAATACTTAAGTAAATAGGTAAGTACGTCATTTTGTTGTTCTTCATGCTACAATTTAAAGAAAATCTGCTAATAACTATAAGACTATAAAATCAGAAACTGTGGCAATCACCATCAAAAGTATATTTAGGTATTATGACACGAAAGAAAACAACTATTGCATTATATAAGTTATCAAAAGAAGTTTTATTTTATCTTTAGATAACGAGTCGTCAACCTTAATATTGTAAGGAACGATTAAAGTGGGTTGAAAAATTTTATTATCTTTAGATAAAAGTCGTCAACGTAAATATTGTTGGGAACGCTTAAATCGGGTTAAAAAATTTTACGTTCAAAATCTGATTTGGAGGAACCGCTTTACATTTTGATAATCTAACTTCACACAGTTGTGGACGGTTATTTCTATTGATGGGGATAAAATATGCAACAGCAACAACAACAACAAAGCAGCTTCCATTCTTAAAAGATTAATTTTCGCCCATGTATTAATAAATACCTCAACTGTCTTTTAGGTTAGGCTTCAATTGATAGCTATTAAAGGGTTTTGTTTTTCTAGACTTTACTTTTAATCCTTTACGACTAGCACAAAATTTATTGCATGATTATATACGACTCTTGTCAATTTTGAAAGTTATGACTGGGATCGTTAGGGAAAAGCATATTATGTCAAGGTCAAGGCTTCAAGCACTTTTTAATGTCCTCTTCAGGAAAGATTCAAAGAACAGACCGGAAGGTCATCTTGGACCCAAGGGAGGTCCGCAGAAACGTCAGGGTTCGAGAGATTCTTGGAACAGCCAGTGCGAGTAAGTTTATAACCTTTACCAATAGGGTTTGCTTTACCACAGGTGCTGGAGTGGATTTGAATACTGTATACAAACATCGTGCTATCAGGCAGAGTCCGTTTTCTCAAGTTGGCCCAAAAAAAAAACAAGTCTGTATTGAGAGTGAAACCATCAATGTTATACAGATTTATGAACATTGACCTTCTTTTGATAAATATTTATACAGCTTTTATATCAAAATTTCGTCACTTAAGATTATATTTCCTAGATCATTTGCATTCTTTTTTATGTCCCGTAACTTGAAAGAAATCTTTTGCTTTTAAAGGCCTAAAAGCTGGATGACGATTTAAAGAAATGACAAATAAATTATCAACCTGAACTTCAGGTTAGTTCAGGGAACAGAGAGCATAAGCAATCCGCCTTGCTCAGGTCTGACCTAAACCATGCCAAGAAGAAACTCTTTCCTTCTCATAGAAAGGCTCATACCGAATGAAGCATTACGACCAACAAATCTCAACTACATAAATTCAATATTCAGCGTTAGATATGCCTAAATTTTACTGCTAACTTGTTTTGGCTGAAAGAAAACAAAATTTCGCACAGCTCTCCTAACGCATGTCCCACCACCTGTCCCCAATCTCCCCACAGAGGACATCAAACGCTTCAAGCGACGACTCGACAGACGCCAAACTCGCTGCACCAAGAAATGTCGCCGGAAACTGCTGGACAAGGCTGTCAAGAAGTTAAAGTTACGGCCCTTGGATTTGAACAAAACTTGCAGTGGAAGATCTCCGAACAATTAATGAACAAATCTGCAGGGACCAGAGAGAGTTCAGGTTGACACTTCTAACGAACGACGTGGCGACAAGTAAAAGTCAACATAGAGTGTAGCTTATGTTTAGTGAAGAGACCATAGATCCTGCAGACACATATCAACATTTTATCATTAGTGAAGGCTGAGAAATTAAAAACTAACGATGAAGCCGCAATGTGTTGAATCTTACAAAAGGTGGATTTCCAAATGTTACCTCGCTGACCGATACCGAACGTGTAAAGAAAACTTTTTTTAAAAATGTCTCACAGCTTTATCTGCAGTTTGGCTTGATGCTGTATATACTTGTATTTGTATTATGTCTGTTTGAGTTTCTCACTGTCATTGCCGGACGAAAAAACAGGCATGGGGAATCAGCGACCGGATGTGATTTTTGTCATTTGACCTCGCTCAGGAAGTGATGACACACCCACACACACACATTGTTGAACTGGGGTTAGTACTTGTAAGATGATTGGTGCGTGTGGTACATCATCTTCCGAAGTTTCTGTCAAGATCACTGCTTGATTCTTGTGCTAGCTGTAAATAAAGCTCCCACCTCAGTCTTCAAAGCAGTGATCATAAATGGAAGCGAGCATTTTCTTTATACCTATTTACTGTGATTACCACAGACTGAAAACTTTACGTGGCAATTCTGTTATAATTATTTTACTACATTCGTTTCCGGAGTCAATTGACAATACTTTTGGAATTGGCAAGCAGTTTCCCCTCTCTTTTTTCCTTTGGTTTTCCATTGAATATGAGCGAGGACGAGTCGCTGTTTTGATAAACCATCTTCTGAATGCTTTGGTTGACATAAAGTGGCTAGAAATCACATGATCGTCAGTTCCAGTTGGTGTCTGGGTTACCAACAGTGTGCAGCGCCAGACAACCAGTTAAAGAAAAACAGTGGAGTTCTTTGAAAAGGATCAAGCAAAAGCTTAAGTGTGTCTCAAGATAGAAACGCCGTACTTACAATGTAAGAGCAGAATTTATTAAGCCTCAGTTTAAAGCACGCAAACTGGCACAAAGCCCGGAACAGACTAAGGTGATCTGTGCAGGACTAGAATGAAATGTTCTTCTAAATCTATCAACAGAGAAATAAATTGTTGCCTTTATATGAAGGAGCCGTTGACCAGAGCAAATACCCCCAGCTGAAGCGAACTACAAGAACCACACCCCTTCTATCCTCGCCTGGATGCACTTCCTTGATATTAATATTATTATTCTGGAGGTTCCAACAATTATATCGATCGCAAGATTGCTTTCATAACCCGAGACCAGGAAGATTTTACCCAAATTCATTCATGGAACTCATAAAGCATTATATTTATGTATGACAAGATGGACATTATGTGAGTGAAATGGTCTCTTCCTACAATTCTCACTGCTAACAAGATAACGAAATACCAACGAAAACTGACGAGCAATGGATAGACAGACACAGTGTTTTATAAAACAATAACTGTGGGTGTCAAACTCTCTTCGATTGGTTTTTATTGACTATTGTGTGGAGATCCAATTGGCCAGCTGGTAAGAGAGTGCGCCTCAGACGTGACAACGAAGGCTGAAAAAGCCCTGAAAGTAATGCATTTCCATAACAAAAGCGGCTTCCTTGGGTTTCACTAAGTAAACGAGTTTCCCCTAAAGCTATGAGGGTATCACCCTTTCTGGAGAAAGGATCGCTAAACGTTGACTTTATTGATCTCTCAACTGAGGCTTGTTGTCAATGCTAAATTTTGGCACAAATATGCACCATGTTTTCAGAGGCGATGGCAGAAATAGAGTGAGAATTCGAGAGAGAAAAAAACTGTTTCAACGGATAATCGAGTTAATTGTGTAGTTCATCTCCTAGTAAAGATGGTCTCTGTTACAGCCTCATTGCCTCTAGCATTTAAAAAAACTAATTTCATGCTCTCCTTCTCCTCCTCCTCCTCCTTTTCTTCTTCTTCCTTCTCCTCCTACTCCTCTTCCTCCTCCTCCTCCTCCTCTTCTTCTTCTTCTTCTTCTTCTTCTCCTCCTCCTCCTCCTACTACTACCACTACCACTACTCCTCTTCCTCCTCCTCCTCCTCCTCCTCTTCTTCTTCTTCTTCTTCTTCTTCTTCTTCTTCTTCTTCTTCTCCTCCTCCTCCTCCTCCTTCTTCTTCTTCTTCCTCCTCGGATTATTATTATTATTATTGTTATTATTTTACTTTGTTTTGGCTCGCGTCACTCCAACCTCCCTCTACGCCCCACCCAGTTGTACGTCCTCCTGGATTAACGGTGCTTCACATATGTCGATGAGACAATGCTGCTTATTTTGTTGGGTTACATACTTTCTTTCTTGTACATATTTAGCGATGTTTTATACCAATGCTTTTTTCCTCAGCATTGTTCTGTAAGATGTTTTTTGTAAATTATATTTTTCTGCTTCAATAGAAATTTATGCAAATGACGCAAGTTGCAAACAATTTTTTTCAGCACCTTACTGAACAGAGGAAAATTTACTAATGACGGCCAGGTACATGATAGAATTGAGAGCGAAAAAAACCAACCCAACAGAAAGTATGCCGCAATTTTTTTTTTTTGCACATTAACAATTGCAATAATCTTTTTGTTCTAAAAAAAATGCCTACCACCAGCTTTAGAACCTCATTTCCCCTACTTTCTCTTCTCTCTGTCTCTTTGTCTCTCTCTCTGTCTCTCTCTGTCTCTCTCTGTCTCTCTCAGTCTCTCTCTCTCTCTCTCTCTCTCTCTCTCTCTCTCTCTCTCTCTCTTTTTCTGTGTTATCAACGTTATTCTCACCCATTAGCCGCTATTCTTGTTCTGCTTTTTGCCAGGTCAGATGCAAAAATTGGAGAAAAAAAAATAGAAAGTGCAAGAAAACAAACAGAAAGATTTGCGCCTTCTCTACCGCTTGCTCTTACAGCTTAATTATCGCTGTTTATGGACACACACAAACATAATATATATGTATATAATGGTCAGCTTACTGTGAAAACAATAAAATCATCATGTCTCTTTCTTCTCTTTTTGTTAAGGAATATTTTAGGGTTACATGCAAACACAAACACACACACACTCACACACACTCACACACACAAACACACACACACACACTCACACTCACACACACACACACACACTCATACTGCTGAAACCGATGGTTAAACATGCACTTCGGCTTTAACAAGTGTTGACATTAAAATGTAGTTCAACAAACATTCTTTTATTTCTTTTTTTTTGTTGTTGTTTTATTTGTAATTAGGTAGGCAGAAAAGAGTAACAGAATAGTTCGATTTATAGGTCGAACCTTTGTCTGTTTTTTCATGTTATATCCATGTCAGATTTTTTATCTCTCTGATATATCAATTTTTAAATACTTCTCCTGCCTCAAAAGTTTCTGTTTTATTCTAATTTTTAATGCCTTAAAATAACGTATTTAAACAGTTTTGTTTATATTTAGCTCGAAAGAAATTTTTAAATATCTAAAGCGATGAGAACAATGTAATTTATACACAAAAAAAAAACCCAACCAAATCAAACTATCAAAGGATTTAACAATGACTTAAATAAAATACCGTATAGAAAGGGGGGCTAGCCATGGTTTTGAATCTGTAGGTCCAGTATAGTACAGAGTTACTCTCCGTGGGGGGAATACATGCGTCTTTGTCTCTTACAAGATGGATATCGACAAGAGAGGGGAGGCGGAAGGGAGAAGAATGAATAAAGAAGAAAGGAAGGGACTATTGAAAAGAGCGAGAGAGAGGCATTTAAAAGAATTAAGTTTAAGGGGAAAATAAAGAAAAAACGAAAGAGAGAGAGAGAGAGAGAGAGAGAGAGAGAGAGAGAGAGAGAGAGAGAGAGAGAGAGAGAGAGAGAGAGAGAGAGAGAGAGAGAGAGAGAGAGAGAGAGAGAGAGAGAGAGATTGGGGAGAGAAGCACACCCGGAGATTAAGAAATAGAAATCCATTTGTATCAACACATACAAACACATTAAAAAAGTAGTTAACGTTAGTGATGCACAGTTTCAATTTATTTTCTATATAAAAAATCTTCATAACAGTTTGTGACACACTCTTGGTGGCGTCCCCTGAAAGTAAAAAGAAAGAGAGCAAGTATATTTGAGACGGATTGTTTATGTAGAAAATACTAGGAGCCTTCATTAATAACTTAATCTTATAAAGTCTTAAATGCACACTTTTTGAAACCGCTTAAAATTGAATTCAATTGAACCTCTCTCTAAACCCCTCCCCCCCCCCCTGCCTCAAATCTTACTACCAACCCCCCCTTCCCACTTTACCTCACTACTCATCTGAAAAAAAAAAGTTCGCCCGCCCATATTACTTTATATATCTGTGCCAGTGTGATAACGCCTCTCTTTGTAGTCTGTGTCAGTGGGGTCAAATACTTGGCATGTATATATCTTATAGGCTTTGTCAGTGGGGTCAAATACCTGGCATGTATATCTTATAGGCTTTGTCAGTGGGGTCAAATACCTGGCATGTATATCTTATAGGCTTTGTCAGTGGGGTCAAATACTTGGCATGTATATATCTTATAGGCTTTGTCAGTGGGGTCAAATACCTGGCATGTATATCTTATAGGCTTTGTCAGTGGGGTCAAATACCTGGCATGTATATATCTTATAGGCTTTGTCAGTGGGGTCAAATACCTGGCATGTATATCTTATAGGCTTTGTCAGTGGGGTCAAATACCTGGCATGTATATCTTATAGGCTTTGTCAGTGGGGTCAAATACCTGGCATGTATATCTTATAGGCTTTGTCAGTGGGGTCAAATACCTGGCATGTATATCTTATAGGCTTTGCCAGTGTGGCCAAGCAGTTGCATGGTTTAATATAAATTGAACCAGTTTCATGAAGATCAAATTAAAGTAAAAACGTGATAGTTCCTGAAGTTCTTAATCTGTACAAAAAATTCGGGTTGACCAGTCTAACATCCTATGTTGTAATAAGCCTTTGGATGTCAGGTGGGCAAATATGAGCCCCAGGCTGCTATATCATCTGAACACAGGTGGATTTACGGCGCATCGAATTAAATCCTGAATGACACTATATTAATATGGCACAAAGACAAGGCTAGATGTCGGCTTTTTTTTAATATCCAGGCCCTTGATGTAGTATGAATCAGTACAATGAAGTCACTATTTACAGTATTTTGTGTAACTTTTTGCCGATATTCCGATATCAACTTTCAAAATAGCACTCATTAGCGCAATAAAGTTTAAAAGCCCAACATAAGCGTGGATGATGTTTTTATAGTGTGGACCAGTCGGGCCAAGTTATTCATTGATAACGTGTTGTCTGTCAAATTGTTGACACGGTTGTTTCAGTTACATTAGGCGTAATCAATGTCGGCACAATCACATAGTATTAGTATCAGTGTATTTAGACTAGAGTACTTCAAAGACTGAGTTAGTCTGGCCGACTCAGTCATAAGTTGCGCCTCAATGTCACGTGGTGTAGGTTGTATCAGTGTGACCAAGTCTACACAAGTAACCCACAAGGCTAGACAACTCATGGGATTGAGTCAATTTGTTCAAGTGACAAAATATGTTTTCAAAGCGTGGTTATCTTACCTTGTAAGCTTTGCAGACCTGTGTGAGAAGATTTTTCTCAGCATCGGCATCATGTTTCTAAAAAGAGGGAAGACAGCCACAAATAAATAAAAAAGAAGTAGGCAAAGTTGTATAGGTTAAAAAATCTTATAGCCGCCATTTGCCGCCTTAGAGTAATACGTTGTACATGTAATGATCTCCTTGGACCAGGACACTGATGTGATAGAAATATCGCCGCCATGATTTGTCGTCAAGATTGGTATCAAAATACTTTGCTAAATTAAATTTTGATGACCTTCCGCTTGTTTTTATGTTTAAAAATATGCAAAATTGCGAAAAATATATATATGAAAAAAATACTTTTAAGAATGTGTTACAAAAGATAATATTGTACTATCATTTAAGCATGACATTATTTATAATAAAAGAAAGCATTGTTGTAACACGAATGATCAATAGCTGAAAATTTACAGTGGTCATGATACCAACAATAAAAATAATAACTATAGTAACAATGGTATTGCACTGTACTACTACTACTACTACTACTGCTACTACTACTACTACTACTACTACTACTACTACTACTACTACTACTACTACTACTACTACTACTACTACTACTACTACTACTACTACTACTACTACTACTACTACTACTACTACTACTACTACTACTACTACTACTACTACTACTACTACTACTACTACTAATAATAATAATAATAATAACAAAAATAATAATAATAATAATAATATTGATAATCATAACAACAACAACAACAACAATAATAATAATAATAATAATAATAATAATAATAATAATAATAATAATAATAATAATAATAATAATAATAATAATAATAATGATGATGATGATGATGATGATGATGATGATGATGATGATGATGATGATTATGATGATGATTTTGATGATGATGATGATGATGATAAGAAGAAGAAGAAGGAGAAGAAGAAGAAGAAGAAGAAGAAGAAGAAGAAGAAGAAGAAGAAGAAGAAGAAGAAGAAGAAGAAGAAGAAGAAGAAGAAGAAGAAGAAGAAGAAGAAGAAGAAGAAGGAGAGTAAGAAAAGAAAAGAAAGAAACGAGGAAAAATTGAGATAATGGTAACAATGTCAAATTTGGTTATAATAATAATAATAATAATAATAATAATAATAATAATAATAATAATAATTATGACTATATTATGAATTAAGAAAACAATGAAAATGGTTACAAGCATAATGGTGATGTTGAAAAACATAACCAGAAATCAAGGATCAAAATAAAATTGCGAACAATAACGCTTAAACAATTAATCCGTGGAAAAAAAAAAAGTTTATTTTTATTACATGTATCACTGATGGAAAAAAAAATTATAATACTTAAAAACTGTTTACCCACCCCATCGATGAGAACCCAAGGGACGTAATCATGAGCGCCAGTAAAAGTGGCTACAATGTGCTCCAGTGAGTTGCCTTCCTTTCCTTCTGTGCAGGCTGTGATCTTGGAGATGTCCACTCCATGGGATTGAGAACACTGTAGAAATTGTATTGATCGTTATTTCTTTAGTTCGATAAATTCTAGAAAGTTCATAACAAGATAGCGGACAATCTAACTAGGAACCTCTCAGACTAGAGCAACTAAGTCTTAAATCAGATACTTCTCTGGGGGTTGAAAGCCACGAAGCAAAACAGTGCATCTCCAATACCTCCAACTCTGTCTGTCTGCCTGTATGTCTGCCTCTCTCTGTTTCTGTCTGTCTGTCTCTGTCTCTGTCTCTCTCTGTCTCTGTCTCTCTCTCTGAGTCTCTCTCTCTCTCTCTCTCTCTCTCTCTCTCTCTCTCTCTCTCCCCCTCTCTCTCGTTTTCTCCCTTATCTAAAGACCAGCATCACCTTGCTAAGCGTGTCCTTCCAGCTGTATCCCATGGTAATCACGAAGTCCTCCTCAATACAGCGGATTATGTCTAGATGCTGGGTCGTGTTTGGGTAGTAATGGATCACACAAGTCTACATGTAAAAAAAGCAATGGGTGAGAGAAAGGTGGGGACAGGATGTGTCTGTTTGATACAAGTGCAATCAAAAAATTACATTCAATTTCATGTACAGTTTTGATACCTTACTATTTCTTGTCAATTCTCCCGTAAACTGGTTATAGTTTTCAGCAAGTAAAATATATCTTCACACTCAAGGTAGTGCCTTAAAATATGTTAGAACTACATAGAAACAAAAGTATGGCCCCAAAAATACAGTTAAACATTACTAAGAACGACCGGATGTTTTAAGTGAAATTAATTTTGAGCAATTGTTGCAATTGCTTGTTTTTTCTTTCCACGTAAAGAGATTTACTGCAAAAGAACAATTACACTCATTTATTATCCAATAATGGCAACGCAAGGTAGCTTTCAGCTTGAAAAAGGAAAACTAGCAATTAACGGTACATTTGAAGCGAAATCTTGACCCAGAATGAAGAATCTAAAGAATACAAATAAAATCTAATCATTTAGCGATAGGCTAGATTTAGATTAAGACTCCCTGACCTTGTCATTAGCAATATTTATTGTTTTTTTTTCCGAAATGTGGTTATTCAATATATTTAAAATAAATCAATGCTTAAACACTTGGACACTTACTTCACAATTACTTCTAACATGAAAAAGTAAGTGAGCTTAAATCTAAAAAATTCTTGGAAATACGTGTCGTAATTTAGCAACAATGCGTTCTCATCTTTACTATCTAAAAAGCCTGAAACTGACATTTAAAACTGATGTTGTGCCTAGAGGCCAGACTCAACGGAATCTTAACCCATTCCTACTTGATTATAGACTGGTCAAGATCTATATTTGTCAGAACATGGAACATGCTTTACTCAGTCTCAAGCTAAGATGTTCTATGTTATAGTAAAATAATAAAATAATTAGGTTTATAAAACTCGAAACAGAAGGAAGGGAAAAAAAAAATAATTTCCTTCACTAGGTTTGCACTGTGCGCGCATGCTCAACTTTTAAAAAAATTATTTTGTCGTTAAGAAAGAGAGGAGTTTTGGAAAAAGACACAGTTAATGTTTTATGATTAGGTATAGCACAAAATGTATCTTCCAATCTTGATCCAATAAGAGATTATGTGAATGTCGCTTTGGTTTTTATGATACAGTGGAAACCTCAAAAACCGAAGTATGATTGTTCGAATTTCTCATTGCAAGATGATAGGTTTTTTTTTTCTATTTGGATTTGTTGTAATAACATCAGTCTCGTTCTTATTTGAAACTTATAATTAAACTCTAAAATATCTAAAAAAAGCAGTTTTTTTTTCATTTACGCCTCACTGAACAGATACCTTCCAAAGAAATAACGGGCTAATTTTTATCAGTAGCTCAGATAACATTCCGACCAATGAAGCCTGAGCTTTATTGGAACTGACGCCGACTCAAACTGAAATTGTTCATGATGCCACTGGTGTTACCTCGAGAAGATTTCCCCAGCACTCGTTCACTCCGTGTTGGCATTCAAAGGTCCACTTACTTTCTGCCTGGCTTTCCTAGTTTGAGATAGAGAAGAGACAACAGTCGTGGTAAGATCAGGCAGAATATAAAGATTTCAGAATTGGTGGAGAAGGGTGTGTATGTGTGTGTGAGAGAGAGATAGAGAGAGAAAGACAAAGACAGAGACAGAGAGACAGGGCGAGACAGAGACAGAGACAGAGAGACAGAGAGAGTGAGAGAGCGACAGAGAGACAGAGAGACAGAGACAGACAGAGAGAAATAAGAGAGAGAGTTCTAAGAATATAATTTTTTCCACTTAAGGACTATAATTCATCTACATGGGAAGGTTTGTTAAAGGTGTAGAGACTGTTGACAGATATTTTTTCAAACTGTTCACCCTAGAGTTTCCGTAAGGCAGGAGATCAACTGTCATGAGGTTGGTGAGCTTGACTTTCTCCCATGTCGGCCCCAACTGGCCCATAATAAACTCCTGGCAGTCAGGACACAGAGATTCGTAGTACAGCGTGACATTCACTGGCTTTACCGCTGCCATAGCAACAGAGCGGGGCGCCGCAGTGGCCAGAGAAACGCAAACGATAGAGGCCACGAATAACACAAGACCGGGGTTTGCCATGTTGTCTGAAAGATAAAGTATAAGTTGCGGTATTATTTGTTTCTTACGCTGACTTTTTTGAAAATATAGAGAAAAGGAGTAATTGATAATGATTGAAAATTAATTGCATCGACGCCACAGTCCATGGGAAACGAATTTACTCTATATTATTAACTGCCCTAAGGCGACGGCTGCAACTTAAATAAAAAACAAGCTGAAATGGTTTGATAGTTATCTTCGGTATTGGAGTTTAATGTCAGCACAGATTTCACTGTAATTATCCGCTAAAACTCAATGCAACTACATTTTCCCATCACGAGCAAAGTGTCCTTTTAGATTCTTTCTAAATATGAGAAATATAAAATAGATGTTATATTCTTGTAATCTATGGTAACTTTTCGAAAAATTCATTTAAAAAGAAAATATGTGTCTTTAAGTAGACCGGCCAGAAATTCACGTTTCACTACGTCATTTTTTTATATTGTTCAACCTGTAACAATATTTTCTTTTCAATAGCATTCACACAAAACATTTGACCGGGGTAGAAAGATTTAGAGCTGCTCCTACCTTAAAGTGAGTTTGATAGTACGGAATGCGATAGTTTTTCACAATTTTACATAGGTCCACTTCTCTCTCGAAGTCTTTGCAGTAACTGCATTTATGAGAAAAGTGTATGGAGAGCAACCGCCACACAAGCTGTACAAATATCATGTATCAGATTTAGCTGTCACCTTTATTGAAGAGTACCATTCTTTCCTACCCAACACCCCCCCCGCGGCCGCTGCAAACACCTTTCTGTATAGGTCCATAATATCTCCACCACTCTTACCTTCCAACAACAGCCTATCTAATCTAGAAGATGGCTGATCATCAAATGAAGACATAATGTTGAGACACTGTTACCGAACATTTGCTCTTGTCAACCAAGCATGGATCACTTAGAGAGCGTATTCAGCAGTACACCCCGAGGTACACCATGCATCACCAGCTCCCCCACAATAGCCGAGCTGCTGTCACAACACACTGGCTTCTCAAAGCTCACGCTCTTCATTCTCAGAGTGCAGACTCAAGCATTCCATTGCCATTATGATAACCGCACATTGCCTTAAGGGCTTCATTTCAGTTGAGCTCTGCCAAGACTAGCAACTGTTTTTGTTGCTTTGAATATAGTATTGTCAACTTTTTGCGAGTTGAAAAGAGCAATACTCCTGTTGGATAAAATATCTTAGCACACTATAGCTCTGTATCTGCTCTTTTACTGATCTACTTCCTCTCTTTTGAATCATCAAATATGGCTGTTTTAAAGATTCTAGGAGTCTAAAGCTTCACAATGCACCGTAATCCAATAAACTGTAACGTTTTGGATACAATGTATGAGCATTACAGAAGTTGCAATTAGTGATAACGATTCGATAGACTTTGGTGGACTATTTTAGATATCAGTGCTGCTTGACTTTTCTATCACATTTGTCCTTCTCTTTCTTTCTGTCTATTAAGGGCTGCGGGGGCGAAAACTAAAAACAAAACAAAACAAAACAAATCCCAAACAATTCCTTGAAAATTCTGTGTTGAGAGAAAAGGTAAGACGATACATCTCCCTTACAAAACTGTTTTCTTGCCCTAAACAATCTGTAGTTTATCATCTTAGACAGCAAGAGTAACTTAACTTAGTACCAAAAATTAACCGCATTAGACAGTCTTGCTCTGAGCAGGTGGTATATAATGTGTGTAAATCCGACTAGTGTTTCTAGTATTGACACCTGTTCGTCTCTATAAGGTTGGAATCATCGTTCACATCACAGTTTTTCTCCCTGAGGGGTTTGGTTACTGTTGTATTTTTTTTTTTTTTTTTGGTACCCGTATTTTCTTGAAAATATTATAAAACGTATCGAGATAAAAAGAGATGCAAAAACTTGTTTAAAAAAATAATAATATAAATACAGGTACATAACTAAAACGTGGTGATATGTGCCTTTTCCTTTATCCGGCTAAAGTATTATCACATGAGATTTGAAAGGTACATCAATATTACACGTGTTTCACGTGGGTCTGTCGCTGTTAACCGGCTTTAATCTTCCATCACTCTGGTTATCAGGTGAGTCACAAGACCTGGGTCAGGTGTTCTGTGAAAACAGGGTTTTACGGCTTGGCTTAGGTCACGTTGAGACTCAGTTGACGTGTCCCGTGGACAAAGCAAGTTTCGTGCAATAATTATTTCCCTTGTCGTTGTAATCATCTCCCTTTGCCTTGTCTTGTGAAGCATTTCCTATGACCTTGTAATGATCAAAGAAATGTCATCCTTTTTGTTCCGTTTTGTTTTTCTATTTCTATTGATATGTGGTGAAGTTTAAAATAATTATTTTAAAAGCGAATAAAATGGTATGTAACTTATTTTCCATCACTATTAGTTAAAATGCACACAAAAACAGTCGTTTGTAAATAAATTGGAAATGAAATAAATAACAAAATGTACCTATTGATGCTTCAACAAAGAATCGAATAGGCTTGTGATTTCTTGAGAGGATATTTGATGTCGATCACAGGTTGCTATCTCTCCGAAAGCTACACCTTTCAGTTAAATTTCTAACATAGGTTTGATTTCTAAGAGGTTCGTATGATGCCAAACATTTGGTATATGGATGAAGAATATGGAATATGAAGAATATCTACTGAAGATGATGTCAACATTTTCGTCTTCAACCCGTTAAGTCCCCCATTCATCAGAATACTGGCCAGCTGTTTTCTCTGCTTTAAAAAAATCAAAACTTGTGATAAAGAATCGTCTATATTGAAGATTTAAAAAAAAAAAAAATGGATGCTTCTGATGACTTTGAAGTTATCTGTAACCTTCAACGTGTTTTTAACTGCAGCACACGGTGGTTTTTTTTTTCTTGTAAATTGAGAAAACGCCGTATTTCCTCACTTCAGTTTTACCATCCACCAGATGTGATTTGGAATGTTCATGAACCTTCTTTGAACTTTTTGTTTTTATTCCTCTCTTGTTTTCACCTTGATGAAAATCTATGAACTGTCGTTTCGGTGCACAAGGAGGTCTTGGAAATTTTTATTGTAGACTATCTTTGTTTACATAATACTTTCATCTAGAATAAGTTTCTGTTCATCATTCCAATGAGAAATGTTGCAATCACTGTTATCCCACTCTGCACTTGTTTGAGAATCACTGGTTATGTTAGTTTCCTGTGTGTTCATTTCACCTAAACACACCTGAACGGGAAAAAAATCAGAGAGAAAATGAATTTCGCTACAATTGAGCATAGCATGCGGTGAGATACAGACTAATTTATTGGTCAAGGCTAGCTTTCAAGCTAGAATCAGTCTGCCAGAGCAGTCTGGTCACATCGGTCAGGTTAGCACGCAATGAACAGCTGGCATTTCATGTCCACGCCGTGTAGCCAAATTGAGGCCCGACTGCTCTTTCTGTGCTGTTTAATCTCTGTATTTAGAAAATTCATTGTGACTTTCTTTAGTGACATGACCTTTTGAGTTCACAACCTTTTTGTATTAAAGTATCTCTGCTGAGAGTCAGAGAGCAGGTTCTGCTCTAGGAAAACATTCAATGAATTCGCACTAGTAATAGCGTATCTCACATTAGAAGTATTTTTTTGCGACACATGGTTAACAAATAAAGTAAAGCACATGATTTCCATGCAGAGGTGCTCATATAATAGAAACACTGATTTCCTTGAGGTGGGCAGAGATTTTTTTATAGTGGATCAGAACCAAGTTGTCACCAGTGAATATCGTTGGGGTCTCACTATTGGAAGCTGTGTCTTGAGTAGGGAAATCTAGCTTGGTGGTGAACGTAGCTGGTGGCATAGGCTTAGCCCATCAGTCCTGTGATCTGCAACTATCATAATTATTCATGGGTTGGAACCAAGTCGTCCTCAGTGAATATTATTGGGGTCTCACTGTTGAAAGCTGTGTTTTGAGCTGGGTGATCTAACTTGGAGCACTGCTGGTGGCATTATCAGTCATGTGACTGCAAGTTCCGCTCCTCACGGGTTTTTGACTCGCGCCTTTCACGGTTTAGGTTGGAGCCTCATCCTGTCAAGCTCACCTTGGCCGGTCATTGTTTCCTTGTAAACTCGAATTGGACGTTCTGCATCAAAAGACAATCAAACTTTCGTGAATTTCAAAAGGCTACAACTCGGTAACCAAAGGTTGTTATACAAGTAATTTTTTTAAGAAGGAGGCAAAAGTAAGAGGTTGAATTTGTTACTAAGCTTTCTTCATGCGGCTTCATGGTTCAGCCTAGCGTTATTCTGAACCACACGAGCCTCGCATTGGATTGCTCGACCTGTTAGGTTTATCTCATGCCAAGGATGTTTTGATCTCCCCAGCTCGGGAGTTAGTCTCAGGTTATTCCCTTTACTGAGTGCTCAAAGGGATATAACACGTAAATCACTTTTTGCACCGCCTTACATCCCATGGAATAATTTTCTTTTTCTTTTTTTTTTCTTTTTTGAACGAGTTGTTGGTTTAAAAATATGAAGAAAAGGGTTGATACCAAAATATTTTGGAGGTTGATTATAATTATTATATGCTCTGCTGTGATGCCAACGGTTCAACTTTAGAGGTAACAAGCTGGATTTGCGATCGAATAAACAGGTGGAGAAGAGAACTACATTCAAGAAATGCAAACTTTACAAAAATACCACACCTATATCATCTAGTGCCATACAACTACATTAAAGCAAACTTTATAACAATACCAGATATACCCTCCAGCGCCACTCATAGTACAGGTATCTTCACACATCGGAATTCTTCTTAGGTTGTCAGAAAGACGTTCTTTAAGTCAAGCAAAGATCTCAAGCTAAAATTTATAATAAATTTAGATGCAATCTGTTAAACAGCTCTCTTTTAGTCTAACCCTCCACAGGAACCAGAATGTGATCTGACCCTCCACAGATCGACCTCATGTGCGGATAAAGTTGCGTGCTATGAAAAGAAACAAAACCAAACCAATGTTGGGTGTTTATTTTTGACACAACTTTTGTTACTTTTTTCTCTGAAGCTGAATGTTGGTCTTGACAACTTTTTGTACATATTGCTGACTCCAGTGAAAAAAATGGAAGGATGTTAAATGATGCTTTGTTAACACCTTCATTCTGTTCAGCTCTCCACTGAAGCCGATTTCTAGATCTTAACAGTTTCTAGTTCTATTAAAAAATATCTTTACAGGTTTTTCCAAAGGTTGTCAAATTCATATTAAAATTTTGATCAGTGCTCTGATGTATTGAATTTGATATAAAATCAAAAGTTCTTCATTTTGAGGTAGTATTTTTAACTCTAAAGTATCTGGTATCAATTTGGTCTTAAACAAAAACAAAGGGATCTTCTTTGTAGAAAATAATGATTGTCTAGACATCTAGACCTAAAGGCTCAGATCAAATTGTAAAAGTTGCAAATCGCGCCGAAATTGTTTCCATTAAAAATGTTGCTTAGACTTTCTAAAAATTGGGGCAAAAATTTATATTAAAACGTTTTTAGCGGTAAAAAATTTCGCCTAGATTCATCTTGTCGAAATAAAAATAACCCTTATTTAATCTTGTATCCAAAGAGTATTTGAAATCAATAATTGTTGTCGAAAATTCAAAAAAATTTAGGCAAAGGAAAATTGTTACAGATTTTCACAAATTTGTCGTTTTGAATGAAAGTTCAGAAAATGTCGAGAAGGGTAAAAAATTCTTTCACGATAAGCTGTCTGTGGATGAAAAATTAATCGCTATCAAATTACTTGTAAAAATAAAATAATAAAAAAATAAATAGAATAAAACCCTCGAAAAATTATAAAAATTAAACTGCTTTGATCAAAGTAATGTATGAACATCGCAAATTTTGCCTAACTATCGTGGATCAAATTTGAAAATTTGTAGCGATGGAGGGCTGAAAAATTGAGAGCAGCTATTGAGCCATTATCAAGTGTAGGTGTTATGATATAGATCAAGAGATCTAGAGTTTTCAGCCTAGAATATGGCGTTCACTGAGGAGCAATTTAAATCTTTAATTCTCTGCCTAAGTCAATGTTAGATCCTTCTCTAGATTCAGACTACGCCTAGATCGAGAAGTTGACTAGAAAGTCCTTAAGATTACTGCGATTTTAGATTTTAGGTTTATGTCCAGACCCTAAATTCATGCCTGAACCTACTAGCCTTTCTATGCTCCTCATCATCAGATTAATGTCTCGTAAAAAGAAAGAATTTTGGCAACCATAATCTAATCTAGATCCACGAAAAATTAAGGTGCAGATCTTATCTAGATTTAGATGTAAACTAAGAGTAAAAACAATCGATGGAAATTTGCAAGCGATATTATCTCAGAGATTTGAGAGTATTCAGCTCAACATTAAAGAAACAGTGCGAAAACGAAAGTGAAAGACAACAAGAAGCTTTTACCATTTCGATGATATTTCTCTTTCCAGGCCTCTCCTTCTTGCTCCATACGTCCGGCTTGATTGATGTTGGTCTGGATTTAAACACGTTCACTTGAAAGTAGTGAAATATCCTCCAAATATTTAAGCATTTTTATAAGGAATACAGATTGTTGGATATAGATTTATCGCATTAGATTTTAACACTCGTTTTTTTAACCTAAACATGCGGGGAGTCTGCTGCTGACTTCTAACATGAAAACTTTGTCACACACTCTCTCGTTCCTTTTGTCTCAAACAGGAGATTCCTACTAAATATCACGCGTGTCTTTGACATTGATTTTATGTCTTCTCCTTTCATTTTTACTTTCTATGTCTGATCTGTAAGAGACACCTACTGCCTCGGCCCCCAGATCTTTTCCCGTAAACCTCCCGATACCTCTGATGCAAGTGGAGCTGTTTTTGGTCTGATTAAGATTGTTGGGCTCAAGTTTTTACGTTAATTCTTTGTTATCCGCTGTTTTTCTTTTAACTTTTATGTTTTTCAGCGATACATCCTTTTTTTTTTATTAAGAGCAAAACAGACTCAAAAATGTATTTGCATTCGATATAGATTTATTTTCACATCTGATTGAATGCTTGGAGTCATCAAACTAGCAATGTCATGTCCGTATTTTAAACTTTGAAGTCTATGCAACTGAAAAAAACTTAAATCTATCACAGAAGGCCCAACAAAAGCATCAAAAGGATTGTTATAAAATTCATGCTTCAGTAAGAAACAGATGATAAATGAAAATTATTGACTTAATCAACTCTTTAAATAGGAGACAGAAACTGCTTCTTCTGACTGTTAGACCAGGAAGAAGACACTTCTGCCTGATCAAGCAGTTTATTTTTTTTTTCCCTTTAACTCGATCAAAGTGAATGAGCCATAACACACCGTCTTTTTAAGTCATGAGAGAGAATGGGAATGGTAATTTTTTGGACTTGAAATGACCATTAAAAAGTAGAAGTTAGTTATAACTTTGACATGCCTAATCCACATTCATCGATCCTAATTTTTTTACGCCTGGATGTTCAGAATGTTTTAAACTTCCAGGAATTGATAATTTATATCAGAAATACAAAAAAAAAAAAAATGAAAGCTAGATAATATGATAGAAGTTCACGTTCAAAAGGCGTATGTTTAATGTGTAGAGATAGCCACCACTGTTACATCACTCTAGAGAAAAGGAAAAAAAAATACTTTGTGCAATCTCTTCATAGTCCTTTTTTTTTTTTTTATATATTTTCAAAACCATTAATTATCACACTTATGCTCATTGAACGTGAAATGCCGATCTGTTCAGTCTTTTCTTTTCATATGTACATAAGAAGAACCAAATGCTTGTTCTCTCTTAAACTTAAGAAAATAAATCTCGAAAGATTACAGAATGCAAAATCTAAAAAAATTTTAAAGAGTTACAGAGCAATATTGGATAAGTTGAGCCCCTGCCCACCAATCCAAGAACGCAGTTCATCAACTCACGCACTAAGTATTCTGGGAAGAAAATGAACCAGGTAAGCCCGTATTCCGTCACAAAGTCGCATCATTATCTCATTGTGAGAGTGTGCTATCGATTGGGTGAACTATCACAGCTCTCCAGGCCAGAGGAACAAAGCAAGTCTCATGCCTGCCATTGTTCCCGTTTAGATAATTGCTGTTGCACTAGAAGAACAAAAATATAATTACATTTTGAAAAATAGAAAATAAAAGACAAGTTTGAAGCTCCCGCGGAACCCAAAATTTACAGCTTAAAAGTGATAGTTTTTCGGTCATTTTATTCACACTTATCGTTTCTATTGTCAGCGCCAAATAAAAGAACAGATAAAGTTTTTCTTTTTATTAATAATTATAATAATCTGTAAGGTAACAAAAAATCATGTCAACTAAATTGTTATGACTTAAATACTTTTATACCGTCCCTGTTTAACATAACACCAGCGGTTACTCATATAACAAGAATTATAATGCTTTATTCTTACAGGACATATTGAACTCTATCGCTTTCTTTACACGATCCAAAGAAGGAGCCATGTGCGCATAGTACTTTCCCTGTTTCTTTGTATTTTTCTAATCGCCAATAAATTATGCTCAATTACTCTATATATTTTGAAATGCCTATCAGAAAGCGAAATTGTCAAGATCTCAATTTTTTTGATGATTGTTACATGCGTTTTTAATTTTATTTCACAAGTGCTTAGGATTTTTGGTGATTAGATAGATTTTTCATGTGCTATAAAATAAGAGGGAATAGTTATGGTAAAACTCTTACATTACACTAGGAAATATTCTCAATTGACAAACTGTGTGCGCAAAGATTTAATCAATGTTCAAAACAATTCAACGCAGTGGAAACAACAGTCAAATTTCAACATAAGTTTTCATAGAGAGGATGCTAAGGAGTACGGAAATTCTTACGTTTAGATTAAATTGCTCACAGCTTAGTACAACAGGTTAACTAAAAATATCTGAAAATTACTTATCCAGTAATCTGAAACATCACGGCAAAGTGGTTCAACCTTTTGAGCCCGACAAACACAAAAAGGTTAATCTCTTGAATTTAGTTTCTTGCAGTGATCTGGGCGGAAACTTTGTACAGTTTCCCACCAGGAAAGAGGTCTCTTGCTGTGTTTACTGTTAGATTTTTTTCATTCTACGAGTATCTACTTAATATTCAGTATACTGTTTGGTTTCCTTTCTGCGTTGATTTTTACGTCGTTAGATCGTTTTCGTCTTCTTCTTTATGAACAAATAGAAGAAGTAAAGCACTAGAAATTGTTTGTTTGCTTGGTATTGTTTTTTAAATTATTTTTTTTTCTCTTTCGCTAAAAGAACTATAATCCTTGTGAGTCTGAAAAAGTTATTTTCCACATCAATTGATCCGGAAGAGACGCGTCCTCTGTGATCGGGTGGGAAGATCTTTACTCTACAGTGGACGAAGGAAATCTTGTGGACGCGGCAACTTGAGAATTTAATTAGAGAAGGGAGTAATGCATCACAACAATGATGATGATACTAGAACTCTGAATGCTTGCATTGAGATATCAGTTAAAAGCAGAGACGAAAAAGATGTATTACTTTTATGGAATCACTGTAAAAGTTTCACTTATTTCTACTCCGTTCTATCCATGACGCGCTCTTCGACACAATCACTTTGAAAACGATTTTATTTTCGATTTGTTAGGTTTTTACATGCCTGATTGGAATAATAATGGCTGAATGTCTAACTGTTGCCGGTGCAGAGTACGTTGTTCATTTACCACATAAGCAAAAGCTTCATGGAAAAACGAGAATTAGATGCTAAGAAAGCTGTCTTTGACAGGTCTGGTGGAATGCTCACGATTCCATCAATTAAGTGACCTTTCAAGCTGATATTTTTTTATGCACACAAGTACTACCAGAATATATGGTGCGGAAGGTTACCCTTCACTGTCAACTGTCTCACCGCTTGTAGCATTAATTTTAGCAGCTTTATATAAAATCCAAAGATTTGAAATTTTTTGTTCTATATCCAATGTAGAACTAATGATGTTACCACGGCCAGAAATGGCTTTGATCAATAAATCTAGATCTAGATTTACAAAATCTATGAGGTGACTCGCTCCCAAACACGTAAACGAATGTCTCAAAGTTAACTAGATTGGGGTCGCATTTCTTTAGTAGCTTTAACACGATTTTAGTTTCTGTTTGAGTGTCAGTTTTGATGTCTACCTTCTGTCACTCTCAGTGATGTTACTTCAAGACAGGCCGGGGAAAGAAAACTTTCGACGTCCTTGGGCCGGGTGAATTATATAGAGAGATGAGAGAGTTGGAGACTGTTGTCCGCGGATCCCAAGTAAAACTCGTACACAGATCTCTAGGACGCTGAAATATTTGCAAATTACGATCTGTTCCCTCTTAACTGTCAGGAGGGTTTGATTTTTTCTTTCGGTTTTACTGAAGTGTGGCGTGAATGGCCTGCATGTAATTCCTTCAAATTGGCAAAGTTTTAAAACAGCAAAAGTTTTAACTAAAGACGCCGAAAAAAATGACATGAAGGAGAAAAAAGAAGAAAAACAAGGTTAAAATTTTAAATAAAGTCACAGAGATTATTTTTAAAAAGCCAAACAAGCATAGCAACATAAAACAGCAACAGGTTATGGTGTTCACCATTGATTGCTGGTCTTGTTCTCTCATAAACGTTGCTCTCAGTATATCAGTTTATAATAATCTTAACTTAGTATCTCTGTATCAAATACACTTAATATTCTTTCACATTGCTTTTAATTTAGTCCAGAGTTCATTATTGTCACTCCTCTCCCAGTTTAGACTTCAGACTTTAAACTCTAGACAACAAGTTCTTGTACTCAACAGTGGTGTTTCCTTTCTTATTTTGTATTATTTTTCATTTGTCTGAGAATGTTATGAGTTTTTCGATCCCTTTTTTTCACCCAGTAACATTCATGTGTGGTATTTTCTACATATCAGACCCTGCGCCATTTTGACTAGAAAGAAGCACATAACATCGGAAAGAGGCTCTTCTGTGGCACCATGCACTGCAGGCTGACCAGGTTATCTTTCCGGGGGTTTTGACTCAGCTCATCTTACTCGGGACATCAAGCCTTTGGTAAGTTATCGATACCAAAATCTGCTCACTTGTTTCAGCTCTCGGATTCTTGTCCTAGGCCCTCTCCATTGCGGATAACTCAGTTCGGTATAAAGAAATAGACTAAATCTGTAACTTAACCTTATCTCTCTTCCTATAGTTTCTAAACTGCCATAATCTGCTCACTTGTTTCAGCTCTTGGATTCTTGTCCTAGTCCCTCTCCATTGCGGATAAATCAGTTCGGTACAAAGAAATAGACTAAACCTGTAACTTAACCTTATCTCGGTTCCTATAGTTTCTAAACATTTCCAAAAATTGGTAGACCACGGGATATCTTGGGTATTTTTTCCCTACATCTACTACGATCTTTTTGTCCTTTTTTTCCATATTTTCTCTACAGGTTAAATTTCTCATGATCTGTAATTGGTTTATTTAAATATGGACGATGATCATTCTGTAAATATCTAAAAGAGCTTTAGTATCCTATTATTATTAATATTTCAAGATCAAAAAGCTTTCTAATTTTTATACCAAATATTTTATGATTATTCGGGGTTCTACACAATTTTAAGTTCTTCAAAGAAAATTAAGTAAAAAAAAACAAACGAAAGAAAAACGAAGTTTTAAGATTTTGTAAAAAAAATGCCGAGACAAAGAATTTCGGCTTTTTTCATATTCACAATAATGTTTCAAATACCTTAAAATGGGTCGAGCTTTTGTGATCCAAAGGAAAGACCAGGATTTTTTTTTACTTATTTATCAATTATCGAGGTTTCAAAGATAATATTGAATTAAAACGCTACTCCATATTGATATAAATTTAAAATTCGTCATTAAAAGCTAATTTCTTATGCTCAACTGTCTCCTTGATTCTATTGACTATTTGTAATTGTTAATTAGTAACTCGATGTAAGCAGCGGCCTTTTGTATTTTAGCAACAAATCCAAAATAGGTAAAAACTTTGTTTCCGTTCAAAAGGTTCATAGAAACAGCGTTAAAGTATATTAAAATAACCTTTTATATAAATCTATGTTTTTGGAAAGTTTTCATTGAAAACATATACTATAGAAATTAAAGAAAACAAATAATTCACGCCTCTCAACAATGTATTCTATAAAAAGAAAGCACGTTAACATATAAACAGTCAGCCTCACAGAATAAAGCTCAGATAAATCTTAGAATCAATAAGCAATTTCAAGTAAGACAAGAAAAGACGCTTTTTGCTTTAATTATTTCAATACATGTAGTGCAAAATGACATCGGCTGAATCAAGCTCGCAAGTTTTGCGTCGAATTTTTCCTACACAGACCGCTCATTCTAAAATTAGGCAATTCGTTTGGTTGTGATATAAAACCTTTCTAAACAATCAAACTGAGTTAAATAAAATTAATTATTATAATTTCAATGTATTTTGCGCATAGCGAAAACTTCTATCTTTTTTAAATTGCAATACACATTCTTCTCTTGCAAAAAGATTAAATATCTCGATATCAGAAGGTAGGATCTATCAAGATCTTTGTGGGGACCATAACTATTGTGTAAATTTGGTCCTACCAGTCATAGCAGAGCAAAAGAAAGTTTCTCAACAAACTTACAGATGTCTGCAGTTTACTTTTGTTTGGTTTATTAGGACACCTCAGTGAATACGTTGGTAGTATGTACTGGTATACATTCACACCATATTTCATTACGTCGAAACGGCAAATGGCCAGTGTCAAGGTGCAAACTTGTAAAGTCTGAATTTAGTTCTGGTATTTTGCATGTAGAAAAATAAATTCATCTTTTTTGCTTGGGTTTGTTCGAAGAATAACGCCTCAAACAGATCCCATGTTTGGGGTCATTGTTAACAGTCATTTTAATCTTAATTTGCACGACTATTTATGCTGTCTTATTCACTCTTTTAATGAATTTTTTTTTACTCTTTTATTACCGCTTTGCATGAAAAAAAAAAAGATTAGAATCCAAGTAACATTTCCTATCAGCTAGCCCAGACCCTTTTTTTTTATTAACAAAAAACTAAAAACATTGACCGGCTCAAGAAAACACTTAAACTATTTTATTGATACTGTGGAACTAAAGTAAGTATATCACTCGGGAATACAGGCTCAGTCATCATCACTGCCTGATATGATGTCAATAATCACTCTGTGGTCAGACATAACTGTATATTTTATGTGCATCTTTATATATAATTTACAGATTGCTTGAATGTCCCACCTAAACTTGCACACTTAGGAGTTTAAAATTTAAAAGATAATAAAACAAAACACAACAATTGGGTAGACAGTCTGAGATAGACACTCATAACAAGGCTTAGCCTGGTAAGTGGGCAGACGACTTTCGCATAATGATTTATCGTCTAACTGGGATGACATATCAATATTAACTTCTAGGTTGGAACATATTTCTAGTGTGATTCTTCCTCTTATCGTTCAGTTCCGATGATATTACAATGCTGAAATAATGTAGGCTTATGTGACGGAAATAGATCTTCTATGTTTGGAAAAGGGCAGACGTATTCACCAAAGCCTATATAGAGGATTCTTGGTTGAATGGGATTTAAACCTATAGTGCTATGGTAGGCAAAGTGATGCAAAATCACGGAAGCAATGTCTTTTAATTATACAAGAATGAAACTATGTTGTAATTTGGTGGGGTTTTTTTTGTATTGCAAATATCAAAATGCATATTGGTTGCAACCTGTACCTATACTCTACAGCTTAAAATCATATCAACCCAGTCCGGAAACAGTTGCCATGGATACCACGGAACTTGAGAAAACATTAAACCAAGCGCTGAACGGATCAGCAGACGATGTGACGTCACGGCTACTTCCGCTGGTGACGTATGCGCAGTACGCCACAATAACTCTCTACGCGTTTAGCAGCGCCATCCCTGTCTGTATCTTCGGAATTCTCAGCAACATTCTCAACATCCTTGTCTTTTACAAGATGGGGTTCTCCACACCCTCAAACATCAACCTGTTCTGTCTAGCCGTCACAGACTTGCTCACCTTGCTGTATGCGTTACTCACAGCTGTTGGTAACCTCTTCCCGATCTTGGAGACATATCTCGGCATATCGATGCTGGATGTTTCTCGAATCGGAGCTCTGGCCTACTACAGTGTCAGTGCCATGAGCTCCTGGATCACCGCTGTCATCAATGTGGAGAGATCTTGCTGTGTCGCTTTCCCATTGAAGGTAAGAAAGGAAAACCAATAACCAAGTTTTATACGGTACACGATGGCGAGCGAACTTTAAGTTCGAATGAGGTACGGTAGATTATTTTATTTTATTTTATTTCATTATACCGCAGGTCCACAGTTCCTAAATGCCTGTTCTCTAAATTTCATAGGAAACTTCATGCTTTACAGAATCTCAATTAATCAAGCAAACTTTTCTCTGTTTGGTCTTTATTTTGAATCGCGTATCAAGCCTGTAATTTTCTCCGAGCTAGACAGTATTATAAAACTTAGTTGTTTTTTTTTAATGAGTAAGGAGGTGGCAAACAGAAAGAAGAAGGATAGGGGCAAATGTCATATTTCTCTATCATTTGAGTCTGAAACCAGAGAAGAGTATGCATTGTACGTTTTATAATAATTTATTCACTTTATAATTATTTATTCACATTTCAAAGACTCAGTTGAAAGGAAGAAACATTTATTTCATGCTTGTTTTTTGTTTTGTTATGAAACAAAGTTTTCACCTATTTCTGTGTCTCTATTTTTCCTCAGGTGAAGCGTATCTTTACAGGCCGAACCGTGATATGTTTGCTGGCAGGAATGGTCATGTATCAGATAGCCAGTGGCCTACCTCGCAGTTTCGGTGTCCACCTCACATGGGTCAGTTTGCCGCTGAAGAATCGCACCATCATCAGTTACGTCATATTTCGACCTCGGCTTGTCACTCTCTCATTCTTAGCTTCCTTCTCCCTTCCCAACATCCTCTGTTTCACCGTGGTTGTCATGGGAACTATTTTCCTCATCAGCAAATTCAAGCAAAGCCGCCAGCTGCGTGACTCATTGTCTAGATCTGGGACACAATCGGACAAAATGTCCGACAAAGACATCAGGCTTGTCCGATCTATGATTTTCATCTCAGCAATTTATATTTTCGGGTCAACTCCCAACGTTATATTGTACATAGTTACTACAGCTTACCCGTCGTTGCATATCGACAACCCGTATCTGGGCACTCTCAATGCTGCTTTTCTCGCTATTGCGCTGGTTATTCATGCAATTTCATGCTCTGTCAACATTTTGGTCTATTTTGGCATGGGCTCTAGGTTTCAGAACACGTTGAGGCAAATGTTTTCATTGAAATCGTAAATCCCGAAAAACATCATGAAAAATCGATGTAAATGCAATGTAGTTAATAAACGAAGGACGAACAGTGTTCTGTCTCTCTATTTCTCTCTCTCTCTCCATCTCTCTCTCTCTCTCTCTCTCTCTCTCTCTCTCTCTCTCTCTCTCTCTCTCTCTTTTTTTTTCTTTCTGTTTGTCTGTCTATCTCTATCTGTCTCTGTCTGTCTGTCTGTCTGTCTGTCTGTCTGTCTCTCTCTCTCTCTCTCTCTCTCTCTCTCTCTTTTGTTTTTCTTTTTGTCTGTCTGTCTGTCTGTCTCTCTGTCTGTCTGTCTCTCTCTCTCTCTGCTTTTTTTCCCCTTTCTTTCCTTTTCTCGCCCCCTCTGTTTATCATTCTTTAGATGTCTGCCCATGTCTTTGTTTTGCTTCCTTGCTTTATACCTCTCTGTTTCTTACACCCATTTATTACGTCTGTATGTCTGTCTGTCTGTTGATTGATTGTATCTCTATCTATCTAGCAACATATTCACCCACATCAATCTGTCTATTTGCAATATGTTTATAGAGGCCTAAAGGCAGAGAACACAATTTTTAAATTCTGTCCATTCTTTTTCCATGGAAAAAAGCCGTTTGAGAAATTATTTTTTAAGCACTGGAGACAAAAGATGTCGAAAAAAGATATTGTGAAAAAAATCAGGAAAATAGCGATCAAAACTAAAGTTTTTTAAAGATAGGTTTAATGTTTGATTATAAGGTTTTTAGAGAAATCGATAACTAGTGTATCGATTATTTTACAAACACTGAATTCAAATTTAATTCCAATGTTTCACAAGCTTTGTTTTTTACTTCATTTGTGGCTTTCAGTCTTACTAGATTTTATTTGGAATTTCTCAAAAAAAAAAAACTTCAGAGATATATAACGAGTTAGAACGAGAGCATTTTCTAGCTCTTTGTTCAGGTTCTCTCTTCTGTAGATGTGGGCCTCTTTTATTCTGTTTTCTCATGGACCTGTTAGCTCCACCATGATCTGTTGTTATGTGGAAGCAGAATGGATCACGATATCAGGCCCTAATCTTGTTTCTTTGATTATACTGGGGTGACTGATTCATTTTGGAACGTCTGCTGAAATATCCCAGTCGTCACAACCGTCTAGTAGGCATTTTCTCTGATTTGCTGTCCTCACCGGCCTTCCATGCCATGACTTAGCGCCTCCCTCTGTTGTGAATATTAACGCATTGGTTTTAGGGAGGGTAGTCTCTCCTTTCGCCGTGCTTATGATTGCGGTAATTTCTTGACGGAACATTGGAATTAAATTTGAATTACATTGCGGTAATTTCTTGAAGGACTCCATTATGCCTCCATGTGTATCGCTCCTGTGAGAAGGCAATTTTGCAAGAGTTCAAGGCATGCTCTGTGGTCTTCCTGCCTTGGCATAGCGGAAAAGTGGGGTCCTCTTTCTTTCCCCATCGTACCAGGTTTGGGTTTGAGGGCAGGAGACCGTACAATGATCTGATGAGAAAGCTGATCCGAAGTGGCGCCATTTGCCAGATCTCATTCCATGTGAGGGATTTCTGCAGGGCATTATCCCAATTAGCCCATTGTCCCTGTTGAGGTTGCTGGACTGCTTTCTGAACCCTTCTAGAATCTTCATTGAGGCGTATCTCATTGATGACCATGTCTCTTTTCTCTTTCCCTTCTTCTTTTGACGACCACTTTGCTATAGATGATCGGTCAGTTTGAGTTTGGCCAATCACTTCTTTAATCTTAAGGCAGTCTTTGACTTCGTCTACGGCTTCGACAACTTTCCATTTCCTACCCGTCTTTATGGTCGGTTCCACTGTCTTCACAACAGGGTCCTCGGAATCCTCTAACGTAGAGAGTAGCCAATGGGTTGAGAAGGAAAGCAAGAATCTTTCGTTTGCTGAGACGCACCTATTAAAATATGAACTATATTTTAACTCAATGACAATGACCATTAAGCAACTTTTTTTAAAACTTGTTTAATTTTTGGTATAAATCAATTAAATAAGTTCGTTTTCATCATAGTGTAAGCTATTTCTCAGTATTTTTAGACAAGAGAAACTAAAAAGAAAGCCAACATGTAGAAATCCCTGACAAAAGCACTGTTGCAATTTTTCAAGAAAAAAAGAGAGGAAAATTTATTAAATAAAAGAGAGAATGAGGGAAACAAAATAAGGGACAGAGGTTAAAAAAATATGACCTATTTTGGAGTATTGTATTGTCTTGTGCTCATTATTGTTCGGAAGTAACAACTCAGTGAGCAAAGAAACTTGTTGTGTTTTTTAAGAAGTAAAAGTTGATATCTTATCCCTCATGTATCATTTGTAATTTCTTAATCTTTTAAAACGTTCCATGAAAATGCCATCCCAATTGAATAATAAAAAGAGCCAGATAAGATTTATTGTTTTCTCAACAAGAGACATTTATGATGTTTCATAGAGGACTTCAACTCTTGTGTGTTTATTACTCATCAACATGTTATATTCAGAGAAATATAAAAAAGTTCACTTTAACTCTACATGTCACAAACAAAAATGAAAAAAAGATACAAATAAACAAACAATATACTGAGGAGATATTTGCCAGTAAGTCACTGTAAAATTATCATACCTTATGGCAATGCAAAAGTCAATTTTTACATTTTTTAAAATAGATTTTTTAATTAAACGGTGTCTTTCAAATTTGCGGGATATTTGCTTGAAATATCAGTGAAGCGATTGAGTCAGATTTTATTTGACGGAGATCGAGTTGCGTCGATTGTTACCAGTTTTATACTCTATCATCTAGAACTGTGGAGATCGAGTTGCGTCGATTGTTACCAGTTTTATACTCTATCATCTCGAACTGTGATGAGGAAAGACAAGATGATACACTGGGTATATTATTTCTGTGTTGATAAAATAGTGCTGTCAAATATTATCACTAGCTTTTCAAGATCAATAAAATCATGTATTCATAGTGTACTTTAAAGAAACCTTTAACCAAAAAAAAAAATCCGTTTTTGAAAAACAGCAAAATTGATATGAAATATATAAAGAACAAAGAACATTTAAAACTACAAAAAACAAAACAAAACAAAAACAAACCCAAACCAACTTAAATCAGTACTCGAAACAATATTTAACTCAAATCATACAAAGATTGCATGAATGGAAAAATACAACGGTTAAAAGAATAACTTCGGTTATAAAAAATTTTAAGGAGCGATTCACCTTTCTGTCCCTTTTGGATGACATTTGACGTGATTGTAAGTCTTTACTTGTACTGTCTTTATTTCTTGCTCTTTTTGACGTGATTGTAAGTCTTTACTTGTGCTGTCTTTATTTCTTGCTCTTTTTGACGTGATTGTAAGTCTTTACTTGTGCTGTCTTTATTTCTTGCTCTTTTTGACGTGATTGTAAGTCTTTACTTGTGCTGTCTTTATTTCTTGCTCTTTTTGACGTGATTGTAAGTCTTTACTTGTGCTGTCTTTATTTCTTGCTCTTTTTGACGTGATTGTAAGTCTTTACTTGTGCTGTCTTTATTTCTTGCTCTTTTTGACGTGATTGTAAGTCTTTACTTGTGCTGTCTTTATTTCTTGCTCTTTTTGACGTGATTGTAAGTCTTTACTTGTGCTGTCTTTATTTCTTGCTCTTTTTGACGTGATTGTAAGTCTTTACTTGTGCTGTCTTTATTTCTTGCTCTTTTTGACGTGATTGTAAGTCTTTACTTGTGCTGTCTTTATTTCTTGCTCTTTTTGACGTGATTGTAAGTCTTTACTTGTACTGTCTTTATTTCTTGCTCTTTTTGACGTGATTGTAAGTCTTTACTTGTGCTGTCTTTATTTCTTGCTCTTTTCTCAGTTCAAACAAGTGAATCGAAGGGTAGATAAATTCAACGAATCCTTTATAAAACTGATCTTTTTCAAAAGTGAGGAAAAGACAGAGACAAGACAGAGAGAGAGAGAGAGAGAGAGAGAGAGAGAGAGAGAGAGAGAGAGAGAGAGAGAGAGAGAGAGAGAGAGAGAGAGAGAGAGAGAGAGAGAGAGAGAGAGAGAGAGAGAGAGAGAGAGAGAGAGAGAGAGAGAGAGAGAGAGAGAGAGAGAGAGAGAGAGAGAGAGAGAGAGAGAGAGAGAGAGAGAGAGAGAGAGAGAGAGAGAGAGAGAGAGAGAGAGAGAGAGAGAGAGAGAGAGAGAGAGAGAGAGAGAGAGAGAGAGAGAGAGAGAGAGAGAGAGAGAGAGAGAGAGAGAGAGAGAGAGAATCAAAGAGATAGAGCGTCGCAGAGAAAGAAAAAGAGAGACAAAAATGCAGTGAGGCGAAAAAACAAAACAAAACAAAACAAAAACAAAAAACAAGCACAACGTTTGAATGTCATGTTTTGATATCTTGAAGAATAGAAAAGATACTCCCATAATGCTACAGCAAATAGAGGCAAAACCAAACGAGCTTTGTAGATTCCTTTTACATTCTCTGCAAATGTTGAAAAGTAAAGTAATATTTCACAGAATGCTAGTCTAAACTTCATGATCTCTTATCTAAGGGATAATAAATTAATCTCTATGGCAGCTGGAAGATAGAGAACTCAGCCCAAAAAAAGACTTCTCTTTAGATTTTAAAGTGAGAGCATTTTCTTTAGCTAAAAATTTCATGTTTCATAAGACTAGAAATTGAAACCATTCATCCATCTCAATGATAACATTTTACAGAGGATCATTTATTCCATCCAAGTCTGTGGTAAAGATATTTCAAGTGTGCAGGTGGTTTGCAAGATGTAGGCTTTACAGCATACTTATCGCAACCGATTTGTTGGTCTATATTCTGACGTGGATGTCTAGCATTCCTGATAAACAGGGCATAAAAGGATAGCTGCAGTGATAAAGGATCTTGGAGTGCTGCCTCCTTTTCCATTGATTTTTGTTGTGATCTCACATTAGATCAGCACCAGTTATGCTTATTGTCTCTTATCTCATCATCATCATCATCATCATCATCATCATCATAATCATCATCATCATCTCACTGGATTTTTGAAGGTAGTTGATGGTAGTCACCATTTGAAATTCATTTTCACTCAAGTTAGCTCCAAGCTCAGTCTACTATCTTACCAGTCTAATCTCTGGTAATATTTGTGTTCAGCGTATTCATGAATAATTTTTGTCGCTTTTTGAGATATAATTATTGTTTTCATTCTACTGATATGTAAATTCTTTGTTTACTTTTTGTTTGGAAGGAAACCTCCCCCTAGGAAACTTTCGAGTAGAATTCAATTTC
>JAWDGP010000293.1:5000-45000 GCA_033675545.1 Elysia crispata
TCAAGGGCAAAATCAGTCCTCAAGATGAATTAGATAAAAGTAGTGATGAAACATCTCGACCTTTACCCCGATACAGGCGCCATCATCAAGAGGGTTTGTCTTTGTCAGCTGAATACGTATATTGTCGAACCATAATTAAAATCAAAACAAAAAAAACCCCTTTAACCACCCTTTTCAAAGCCGAACCGCAAAGAGTAAATCATTAATAAACATGCGTGTTGTTATCAGTATAGATCTAATTGTCTATCTATGCCATCAGCCACCATTGTCGAGTGAGTGGTCTGGGCATATGGTACGATATCTGCTTCTGCTATCAGTAGAACAATTCTCGACTTCAGGTGTGCATGAACTGACATTTTCCGATTGTCCCACTGACATAGATCTGGGCTTTCGCTTACTGTTCTGAGACCCAGTTTCTTGCCGAATATTCACTGAATTATTAAAATTGACCCATATAACACATCTGTCTTCTTGGGCTAAGCCTTGAAATAACGAATGGCCTAGGAAAATGACGTCATAAAAAGAAAGTGCGATACAAACGTATCATCGCAATTTCAAGCATTGATTTCATTTAATCTTGAAAAAAAAATTTTAATGAAACGAAATAAACTGAACACGAACCACATATCTTTGAGAGAAATATTGGATTAGACTTTACATAAACTCCCGACATTTGGTCCACTTCTGTAAACATCATTTCATATCGAAGTGCTTTTTGTAAAAAGAAAACACAAGAACCATCTCTATGATATCGGAATCCTATCACGTACGTGTGTTGTGAAAGATAACTCTTATCACTGCGAAGTTATAAAAGTTTAAAGACCTCTTAGTTTCCGGGAAGTTGTACTTCTACGTTATCTCTCATCTCGGTGCAGAGACGTGCGACAAGCCTTTCAGTTAAAACAGACGTAAGTTTTACACCGCTTTTACCAGTACAGTTTACGTGCCAGAAAACATTTTAATGGTAAAAAGATTCCCAAACTAAGTCTTTGCTTCAATGTTATATAATTTATCCATATTTTTTTTTAACGTAAGGCGCTCTATATCTATTTTTTTTTTTTAAATTAAATTAACATACTTAAATTTTATGCATTTGAAATTGCGTCTTCACAAAGCAATTAAATATAATTTTAAGCCGAATTTTTTTTTCGGCTTTTTGTCTATTTTCATTTTCCTTTGTTTAGATCGTTTACTTTTATGCATATTTACTTATACAACCAAAAAAAAAAAAAAAAAATAAAGACAAACACGTAAGAATAAGAATACGTAATTAAAATTTGTACTAATGATGATGATGTTTCTTATAATAATAGTAATAATAATAATAATAATAATAATAATAATAATAATAATAATAATAATAATAATAATAATAATAATAATAATAATAATAATAATAATAATAATAATAATAATAATAAGAAGAAGAAGAAGAAGAAGAAGAAGAAGAAGAAGAAGAAGAAGAAGAAGAAGAAGAAACTCAATCCACATCAATATATTCCTATCAATTTTCCTATCTGTCAGTTATTTGGCAATGGATACATTCATACAAACAAAAGTGCAGTATTTTTATTGAACCATGTAACTGTCATTCAAATATACTCTTATCTTGATACGTTACTTAGCATAAATGGATGCGTATGTAACACAAAGAACAGTTGTTTTCTACATTCATGATTATGTATATTTAGCTGAATGTAGTTAGCGTGATCAGTTTGTCTAGGTCTCCCACACTTTGCTTCAGCAGGCGGATGAAATAAGCTGACACACAGGTTTAGTTTAGTTCCATTTGACAAAGATAACATTCGAGAAAAAGGTATGTTTGTGCTTTCAGGCGCTAGGAAACTATGAAATTAGAGATTAAGCCAGAATATTATTAAGTTTCGTTTCTTTTAATTATTTAGATGACAGATTATTCTGAGATAAATTTTATATTTATACCGTAGCATCTGGAACGCTGACAATTAAAACAAACAAACAAAAAAAAAAAAAACAACAACAGAATGATGATGAAGGTAAGGCAAATCGTCAGCTTTTCCAATTGTTGACAGTACATTCAAAGAATTTAATATCAGATGCCATTAATTCAAAATTGTGTAATGCCCGTCACGTCTTTCTTAGAGGTTTATGGTGAAACCCATCATCAGTGACTTAATGTCGTTCAGAAAATTGCCATTAGTAATAGGAAAAAGAATTCTTAGTTACTATTTTTAAACGTTCATACATCCACGTCTACGACAGACAGACATCGATGGATACAATTTAAGTAAACCTTCTTTGCTTTATAATGAGAGTAGAGATGGATTCCTAATCAGATCGAGAATGTGCGCAGTCGGTTTTTTCTTCAACATTATTATAATGTAAAGGCTGCTTTCGAATAAAATGTCTTTGTAACATATGCGACCATATGAACGAAGAAGTAAAGTCCCGTTATGGTTTGACTAAAAAATGGTATGCCTTTGTAGATGTAGCATTTCTTTCTTTTTGTTTTCACCAACAATGCTTTTGTCCGTGATTTTTAAAAGGATTTTTTTTGAGAAAAATTAAGATACATTTTAAAAGTTGCCTAGTTAATTTGGAAGTGGTCAGTGATTTATTACTTCTTTACTCTTGTTATTCAGTGACCCATTTCTCTGAAGGGGTCTTCTTCCTCTCTCTCCCTCTCTCTCTCTCTCTCTCTCTCTCTCTCTCTCTCTCTCTCTCTCTCTCTCTCTCTCTCTCTCTCGCTCTCTTTCTTTCTCCCCCCCCTCTCTCTCTCTCTCTCTCTCTCTCTCTTTCTTTCTGCCTCCTCCCTCTCTCGCTCTCTTTCTTTCTCCTCCTCTCTCCCTCCCTCTCTCTTTATCCATCCATATTTATCTCTTTCTTTCTCTAATACCTTCTTAGTCTCTTCTTAAACCTGTACCTTGCTTTTATATCGTTTTTGGTTTTGTTTTTGTTTTTGTTTTATTTTTATTTTGTTTTTTCTTTTTCTTTTTTGAAAATTTTTTTTTATTGAGTAGTCACAATATCACATGTTATAATTTCGTCCAAAACGCCTCTTTACATATCAAACTTAAGCTCCCCGTCGGGCAGTTCGAACCTTTAAAAGTATGAGACTATCTTCATTTACCGACAATCTAGCTAGGGCCCTAACCCCACAATCATCGTAATTATTTCGTCCAGAAAATCTGCTTTAGAAACTGGGAAACAAATTATTATCTATTTTTGTGAAACTAATCCATTCAAAAAAACTTTTTAAAGCTCACATTCATGTATGTCTACGAACAGTTAGACACCGATAAATGCAATTCATATGTATCTACCTTGCTTTATAATGGGCACAAAGAAGGTATTATAAACAGGTGAAAAAAGTGCGGAGTGAGCTTTTTCACAGTTTAATTGAGGGGTTGCTTTCGAATAAAATGTCTTTGTAAGATATCCGACCATATTATTAAAGAAGGAGTCAAGTGCAGTTTTTTTTTGTTTTTTTTTTTTTTTGGGGGGGGGGGGGGGGGGGGGGTTCTATGAATTAATAGACTAAGACAACGTTTATTCTTTTATAGTTGTACCATATCATTTAATTTTTTTTTCACCTTTAATGCTTTGTCTCCGAAAACATATTTTTGAGAGAGCTAAAAGTCTATTATTTAAAAAACTGGAGATCTTCTCCTAGTTGATATTTCACGTTTAATTTAAACGTGGTCAGGGATTGATTAAACATTTACTCCTTTTTATTCAGTCTCTCTCATTCTCTTTCTCCCTCCCTCTCTCTCTCTCTCTCTCTCTCTAGCTCACTTTCTATCTTCCTCTACCTCTCTCTATGTCTCTCTCTCTCTCTCTCTCTCTCTCTCTCTCTCTCTCTCTCTCTCTCTCTTTCATCTCCGTTTGTCTCCCTCTCTTCCACTCTCTATTCCCACCTCTCTAGCTCTCCCTCTTTCTCGCTATATATCTATAACTCCTTTCCATTTTGAATCTATCCAATTGCTTCTTTCAATCTAACCTTCTCTTGCTTTCTAACAAACGATTTCTCTACCTTCATTCTCTTTAACACTCTCATTCATAATCTATTCTTGTCGAATCTCTCTCTGTCTCTGCCTCTTACTCTCTCCTTTCTCTCTCTCTCTCCCTCTTTCTCTCTTCTCTCTCTATCTCTCTCTCTCCCTCTTACTCTCTCCTTTCTCTCTCTCTATCTCTCTCTCTCCCTCTTTCTCTCTTCTCTCTCTCCCTCTCTCTGTCTCTGCCTCTTACTCTCTCCTTTCTCTCTCTCTATCTCTCTCTCTCCCTCTTTCTCTCTTCTCTCTCCCCCTCTCTCCCTCTCTCTTTCTCCTCTCCCTCTCTCCTCTCTCTCGCATTTCATCCATCTATTTATCCATCTCTCTCTTTCCCTAGTATCCTCTCAATCTCAACCTACACCTTGCCTCTTTTGATCTCAGGCGAAACGATCTTAGTAAAGGCTAAAAATTGGCAGGCGGCTTTTAGAAAAAAAAAAAAAACGTTCAACATTATCTTTTTAATTCAAAATTCAGTGGGTTTTTTTCCTTTTGGAATGTGACCAGAATTGAAAAAGAAAATTTGAGTAAGAATATAAACCCCTCCCACCCCCTCTCCTATTAAATTCTGACTTTGTTTTATTTGTTTTTTATGTAACCTGAAAAAGTCGGAGTGTTATGTTTCATTTCAAGACTAAAGTCGACTTCATGGCCGATTCCGACTCAAAAGGATTTGATCCTGCTTCATTTAAAAAAAAATCCAAAAAAAAAAAAAAAAAAAAACTGGAATAAAAGGTAAAAGCGCAATATTAACTTTCCGCCGATGATGAAGACGTCTGATCATGTGATATTATTGTCAAAGCATGCGTGATACACATATCCTCATTTCAACATTTTGATGATGTATTCAACTTATTTAAACATATCCTACATCCGATTTGTTTATATTATGAAGAGATCTCTGGACAATATTTAACTTTATCAAATTCTGAATTAAAAATAATAATTCGAGTCCACGTCAAATTAAATTTTGTCATAAACAGGGTTTTCAATTTATATCAATACACCGTTTTCACTGGCTTTGTTTCGATATCTCAATTCCCCTCCAAAAGGGTCAATACTATAACGTTTATTTTTATCATTATTTTTATTTTGTTATTTGTTTTTCGGAAATTTTATTATGGAGTGGTCTGACTATCCTTTGGTATAATTTTATCCAGGATGCTTTTTGCATATCAAACTTAAGGCCGTTTCATCCATGATGTTTTTGCATATCAAACTTAAGGCCGTTTTATCCATGATGTTTTTGCATATCAAACTGAAGGCCGTTTTATCCATGATGCTTTTTGCATGTCAAACTTAAGGTCGTTTTATCCATGATGCTTTTTGCATATCAAACTGAAGGCCGTTTTATCCATGATGCTTTTTGCATATCAAACTTAAGGTCGCGTCGCGCAGGGCAGGACCTTTAAAGATGAGACCCTAAACTAATATACCGATACTGTAGGGCTCGACACCGCAAAGAAAGTACTGTGACTTTTAGGGCAGATGCTCTAACGCCCCAGTCACCCGTACCACTGTAGGTAATGCATTCTGCATTCAATTTATTCGCACATTAAGGTGATCTGTCCATAACATACCCATATCAACTCCGTTTCATTTTGTAATATTGTTGAATACACATATATATATTTATGGGTATGTTTCTCAAATTCTTCGCATACAATATCTGCCCACATTGGTTTTACCCCCGTCGTATATAAGTCCTACTGATGAAGTTCGTACTTGAAATGTTGATGAATTCAATTTGCAATGATTATTTTTGTCCTGGAATGTTGAATCGCTGTATTGCTTCGGTGAGAGAAATGCTACTCTTAACAGTGACGCAGACGAATAAGACACACACTTCCTCATTAGAGAAAAGGTCAACCGATGCACGGGTTTATAGAATGGCGTGCACAGGGTGAGACACACTGTAAACGAAATTAGCATCATGGTGTAGGAATAAAATTTATGGCGTAATGGTGGAACTTGAAGATGCCTGTGACACAGAGAGAGAGAGAGAGAGAGATAGAGAGAGAGAGAGAGAGAGAGAGAGAGAGAGAGAGAGAGAGAGAGAGAGAGAGAGAGAGAGAGAGAGAGGGCGGAAGTATTCAAGCAGAGATTTTACTGAGAGAGAAAGTGATAGAGACAATAAATGATTCAGAGAAAAAGAGAGAGATAGGGAGCGAGAGAGAGAGAGAAAGAGAGAGAGTGTTCAAGCAGATATTTTACTGAGAGAGAAAGTGATTAAGACAATAAATGATTTAGAGAGAGAGAGAGAGAGAGAGAGAGAGAGAGAGAGAGAGAGAGAGAGAGTGTGTGTTGAAGCAGATATTTTACTGAGAGAGAAAGTGATAAAGACAGTAAATGATTTAGAGAGAGAGAGAGAGATAGAGAGAGAGAGAAAGAGAGAGAGAGAAAGAGAGAGAGAAAGAAAGAGAGAAAGAGAGAGAGAAAGTATTCACGCACAGATTTTACTGAGAGAGAAAGTGATAAAGACAATAAATGATTTAGAGAGGGAGAGAGAGAGAGAGAGAGAGAGAGAGAGAGAGAGAGAGAGAGAGAGAGAGAGAGAGAGAGAGAGAGAGAGAGAGAGAATTCAAGCAGAGATATTACTGAGAGAGAAAGTGATAAAGACAATAAATAATTTAGAGAGAAAATAGAGAGAGAGAGAGAGAGAGAGAGAGAGAGAGAGAGAGAGAGAGAGAGAGAGAGAGAGAGAGAGAGAATTCAAGCAGAGATATTACTGAGAGAGAAAGTGATAAAGACAATAAATAATTTAGAGAGAAAATAGAGAGAGAGAGAGAGAGAGAGAGAGAGAGAAAGTGTTAAAGACAATAAATGATTTAGAGAGAAAAAGGCAAAGATATATATATATATATGTATCGAGAGGTAGAGAGAGACGCAAGGGCAGGCGGACAGTGAAAAAAGAGGAGAAAAAAAAAAGAAATGATAGATAAAGAGAAGGAGAGATGAGCATTACAGAAAGGAAAAAGGCTAAATATTCATATTATAAAGAGAAAGAGACTCAGCCAGACTGACGAGTCTGATAGTTTCCTAATTAAACTCAACAATTCGATCGCCACCCTGACCTGTCTAGGCTTTGTTTCGCTGCTGTTGTTACAGGCTTTGGAGGTTTGTGATGAAGTTTCAAAGCAATTCAAACTGTTATCTTTACAAGCCATGCCTTTAGAGATCATTCGGCTTCAAACGAATAAGATGGCAATGCACCCAACATTAGTGTTTGATTACACTTAACGCATTTTCTTTAAAAACTTTGGAATAGAGCCCAGTCAATAAACAGCTTATAAGTAGTTTCGGTCAAACTATAATGTGCATTCTGTTAGTGGGTTCCAAATTCGAGGAGTGACACATTCCGCGACGAAAACCATTGCAATATTCGATATCGGTTTGTTAGGTATGCGCGTGAAAAAGGGAGATGGTTGTCAATTTCACACTAAATAGTAATGAATTCATTTGGCTATGCTAAGCTCTCTAATCACTAAAATAATCAATAATTTAAGTAATTAAATTTTTGTTTTTACTAAAACGGAAACCCTTTTTCCACCTGTATATATATATATATATATATATATATATATATATATATAAAATCTCCTTTTAGTTTCCGTGGGTTATATAGTGCAGGCCTAAACAGAATTCTGTTTATTGCAATGATCACGGATTTTAAAGTAATAATTCAGGGAAAAGATAAGTGATCTAGTTCAGTGCCTCATTACCGACATCGATCATTCATGTTAAAAGCAATGTTCAAAGGAGACCTTTTCGATATCAAACATGTATCCTTTAAGTATTGTTTTCAACATTAGTTACCATTCATTAGTCCACATTCATAATCATTCAATTTGTGTACCAGAATATTTTCATGTTTCATTTTATCGTCTGTTTATCATTCATAATCATTAAATTTGTGTACCAGAATATTTTCATGTTTCATTTTATCGTCTGTTCATCATTCATAATCATTAAATTTGTGTACCAGAATATTTTCATGTTTCATTTTATCGTCTGTTCATCATTCATAATCATTAAATTTGTGTACCAGAATATTTTCATGTTTCATTTTATCGTCTGTTCATTATTCATGATCATTCGTGAACGATAATTTTGTCGCGTTTCATTTTGATGCCTCCAGTGCAGACGTTCATTTTAGGCACACACACACAACAAGATGAGCTTTCTCCAGCGTCTAGCCAGGAGGAAAGTCCTGAGTGTAGAGGAGAAGGAATCAACTGATCTGGATAGATGTCTCTCAGTGTTTGACCTCGTCTTTCTAGGTGAGTACAAAGCCGTATAAATCTTCCAAACTAACCAAACTAAGCATACGATCAAGATAGGAAACTGGGTCTCACGCAATAATTTGGAAAGCTTAAAAGAATTTCCGATTTTCAAATAACTGAGATATAAAGGGATAAAGACTTGGTCCGCTTCTCGACAAACTTGTTCATCATTTGCAATTTAGATAAGACGCCATGAAGTAATGTTGCAGTATTGTACAAAGAGTGGAAACGTTTCCATTTTTACTCTCTTTATTCGTAATTCTTTTTCTCAACTGAGCTACATGCTTTGATAATGAATAAACCAAAAAAAAAAAAAATTAAAAAAAAAGAAAAATAAAACAATTCATGTTTAGATTAGGAATTCTTTGCGAATCGAGGTCGGAAATATTACGTCTTCAAAAGCCACCAAACAGCATGCGTGATCTTTTGTGACACTTTGTCATTGCAAAATTCCACAATCAATGGTTTACGACAGCTTACTCTCTTAAATTATACAAATTGGCGTATTATTTACATATTCAGATATCGGACTCTATTGCAGCAATAAATTAAATACTACAGTAATGATCGATGAGCTTTTAAAAATAAGTTTATAAAAGTATATGCAAAAAAAAATAATGTGGGAAATAAAAGTAATTGAAATGTGGGGTTTGTTTAAAATTTCAATACAGAAGAGCTGATTTTAAAATAGCTAACTGAGGGATGCAATGAAGACAATTTTTATATCTCTAAGAAACACACAGACACACACATAAAAATTGATTTTTTTTTTGCGCTGCACCATTTCTGAAACAAATATAAAGAAAAATGGAATAAATCTGTAAATTGATAATCACATTCTCACAGAAACTCATCGCATCCGTTTAAATATATAAATAGCTTTCCTTCAGAATGCCATTTACACTAATGCTATGCACGTTATTTTGAAATCCATGTGAAATGCATATATATATATATATATATATATATATATATATATATATTTACGGTTCTTTGATGACATGGAGATATCTAGACCTAGACAAGGTTTATCATTTCTAATAAAATAGGGTCACGTCTGGGTCACAAAAATTGGCCACCCGATGCGGATGATAGAAAGACAAATCCTAACTTCCATTGTTATACGAGGGAAATACATCTAGGGGCCTTTTGGATAACGTTTTATGTATATCTATAGATACCTATGTTCGTTTCAAGTTTTACAGGTAAATTACATACATGTGATTATATCTTTCTTTAAACCAAACAAGATTTAATTAGAGTCAGATTTGAAAAGAATTGATTGTTGGTCTCTTTACATTGTTTATTGGGTCCAGTTTTTTTTAACTCATGGTGTTAAATTCGAACTATTTTGTATTGAAATCTAAGGTTTGATACTGGAGTATATTACATGGAAATTATTTTAAGCCTGGAATTTCAAACCCTTAATTCGCATAAATAATTGGTTAAAATAAAAGTAGAATGGTATAATCGACTGTTTGTTTGTTGTTTTTTTACCTTCCACTTTAATACAAATCGATACTTGCGGCAGATGAATCAGAGTGGGAGAGAGAGAGAGAGAGAGAGAGAGAGAGAGAGAGAGAGAGAGAGAGAGAGAAGGGGAGAGAACGAGAGAGAGACACAGAAAAAGAACGAGAGAGAGAGGGAGAGAAACAGAGAGAGATAGTGAGAGAGAGAGAGAGTGAGAGAGAGAGAGAGAGAGAGAGAGAGAGAGAGAGAGAGAGAGAGAGAGAGAGAGAGAGAGAGAGATGAACCACATTCTCCTTTTTTTTCCTAAATAAACATAAAGAATTTCAGTGATCAATTGAGTAAGGATCAGGATAAAAAGAAAATCGGAATTCTTTTAATAGGACACCTACGTAGGAAAAAAAATAAAATGCCTTTAACTCATTTACATTAAGCTACCATATATTTCGAGTTCATAAAACATTTCTTTTAAAACATCACAACATAATACATGAAAATATTCCTCCATGTTAAGTCTGAGGTTTAATTTCGTACTCGTCACTACTAGCTGTCCTCATAACTCCTGTAATATAAGATCAGTACTGATGGAAGGCTACTGCTAACATAGAAAAGTAGCGCCGCTATCTACGTTATCTCTACTAAATTAATGTGTTAAATGAACTCATCAAACAGTTTTTAGCTACTAGAACCTAATTGTGCTTTGCCCGGTACCCGTCAGTGGTTGAGATGGTCATATCGACGGTCAAGCTGCCTGGAAAGTACAAAGGCGTTTTCTTTTTCTTTTTTTTTATTATAAATGTCGTATTCATCTAAATTTGATTAATAGACATAATTGTATGTGATACTTATTGCACTTTGATCAATTGTTTTCATTGAGCGTCAAATTATATATGGGTATATATATATATATATATGTGCCCACTTAAGTTAAGGTTAAACAGAAAACCGTTTTTTGCCTCTAGCACCGTTATTCCCGTAATTTTTAACCGCATTTTTTGTAAGAGATGACGTAGGTGTTGAAGTACGGATACACTGACCTGTCTAATACTGAGGATGACGTCCATTGGTTTTCTTTGAGCTTCAATGTGTTATGTAAAACGTTTTTCGAAAAAAAAATAATTAAAGATGTGATTGTTAATGTATTGGACGGGCGGTAGCAAAAATGGAATCATTTTAGTTTGTTCCTTTTTTTCTGTGAGTCACGTTCGCTGCTCCCAATATACTGAATAGATCAGAGTTTGGTCAAAAGTTACAACGAAACAATATAAAGAGAAAGACTTTGATATTCGGGTAAAGAAAATATAACCTAGAATGTGTTAATCTAAAATGTATTTATAAAGGCAGCTTTCAAGTGTAAGACTTACTATTTTGCTCGCATCACATAGTAAAACAAGTATATATCTATATTTTCCTTTTCGATGCATGTTTCATAAGCTTTATGCCAAAATTGTCGAGTTTGATAATTTTGATCTACACTTTTAAAAGTACTTGTTTTATAAATTAAAATTCGAATTTTCCTTAGACATTAAAAAAAAAAAATCTTGCAATTCTTGAGATGGTTTAAACATTCCTAAAAAATGTGGGAAAAAAACTTTCTTGAAATGTCAAATAGGACACTACAGTCATAGCAGTGTTAACTTTTTCTATGTATTTAAAATATCACCCATAAAATCAAAGAAGTTTAAATTTTATATACATATTTTTTAATACATCTAAAAATTTTCCTACTGCAACTTCCCAACCAACGTTTCTAAAGTTCACTCTTTAGCTTCATTTCCGTCGGTAACGGTGAAATCCGACTTTCAAATGAGATGCATGTTTAAAATAGTTATTTGTATCCATTGCCAAGGTCGATACCCATCACATAATTCTTGACCCACGGTTTGGTGGTATCTAGGTCGTCCGCATTTCATTACTTAATGTTTCGACCGTGAACTCAACAGGTCGCATCAGTACAATGTCAAACAAATCTAATTATTTATCGTTGAATAATATATACGTTTTCTATCAGATTCTTTCGGCCATGTACTGCAACATGTTGAGATGACATAGAATAGGACGACGTGAAAGCAGATATTTAAAATGTTCCTAGGCCTTCCTTTAGCTATAATTATTTTTACTATGTTAAATGTATGAATGGCTGTAAAAGAAAACTGGTGAGTCTAACATAATGAGACCCACATTGGTTTTGAGTTATACTTCGGCATTTACCGAGACACTTGTATAAACTTTTGATCCAACATAAATAAAAAAAAAATCATTGCTTTAGTCAGAATGCATATAATGAATAAGCCAAGTACAGGAAAAGTTCATTTAGAAAACAGCTAACCTTTTTATGGACGCAGATAAAGTTGATTTACTTGGTAAACGAGATACATATTTATATAGAGTGAAAAAATGAAGGATGGCGGACAAGAAAAATTATCATAGCCGGGCTTTTAATATCATTATCTGAAATGTGATATGAAAAGAACTTTTATACAAGCTCCTGACTTTATTTTGGAAATATACATTTCTTAAAAAAACAACAACAATAGTATCAATAAATGGAACTTCCGACGTCACCCGTGCTTTGGTATAAATGGTGATCGATTCTTTTTATTTTTATTTTTATTATTATTATTATTATTATTATTATTATTATTATTATTATTATTATTATTATTATTATTATTATTATTATTATTATTATTATTATTATTATTATTATTTATTATTTATTATTATTATTATTATTTATTATTATTTATTATTATTATTATTATTATTATTATTATTATTATTATTATTATTATTATTATTATTATTATTATTATTATTTTTTTTATTATTATTTTTTTTTATTTCGGTAAGAATGATCTGAGTAATTACAAAAAAAAAAAAATCTCAAATGGTGTGGACGAATATGAGATTTGTTGTCCAACTATTTGTATAATTACAGTTAAAACTCTTCGATTTTGAAAAAAAATACCCTCTTATTTAAACTACATATAACAGTTTTCAAATCATTTTCCAATTATTGTATTACTAAATGTTTAATTTCAAGATAGTCTGGTAAAAAGACGTCTTGGGGTTTGTTGGAAAAAAAATGAAAGGAATATTAGCCCTGATCTGAGTGCAAAGTATTTTCATTTTGCAGTTTAAAAGATAACCCTTTTTGTTTTATTTGACTTATTTCTTTTTTGTAAAAACGGAAATTTTTACACACAAGTCCGAACCATAACCATCAATCCAATCTTTCACAAAGTGTTTATAGCGTCTAGCTAATAACTATACTTTTAGCTAATCACCGATAAACCAGGGGATATTTCTAAGCGAACAGAGCTAAGTCCAGCAGATATTAATTTAGAGAACACAAGTTCAGGCTGACAAACACGAGAAATGGGCCCACGTACATGCAGCTTTCACGAGTCATAAAAGAAGTAACTGAATCTTAGACCAACCATGCATGTCAATATATATTAGCCTTTCTCTCAGCTCCTGATGACAAAACCAGAAAAAAAAATCTAAACTTATCTAACGTAAGCTCTCACGTTTCTTCCCACAGACATAAGAATAAAATCTAAATAACGACTAACTGTAACTTTATTTGAGTGAAATTTCCACGATATTATTGTTCTTCGATGGTCTAAAATGTTTCAACGGGGGCATTTAGAATTATTCTAAGCATGAACAAATGCTTGCAATACCGTTCCTAGGTAATTGATTGAAACTGATCACTGAGACCAGTCAGAAACCTCAATGTTTCTATATATGTGCGATGACCTGTCCAGGTATCGGCAGCACCATGGGGGCCGGCCTGTATGTGATAATCGGCGAGGTTAGTCGGGACACTGCTGGACCTGCGGTCATTATCTCGTTCCTGGTAGCCGCCATCACTTCGGCCTTTGCTGGTGAGTTGATTCCTCTCTCTCTTTGTCTGTGTGTTTCTCTCTCTCTCTTTATCTCTCTCTGTGTGGCTGTTTTTCTGCCTGATTTCTCTCTCTCTCTCTCTCTCTCTCTCTCTCTCTCTCTCTCTCTCTCTCTCTCTCTCTCTCTCTCTCTCTCTCTCTTTTCTTTCATTATATTTATTTGGTATTTTTCTTATCTATTGTGTGTTCTTTTAATTCTCTCTCAATCTTTTTCTCATATTCCGGATCACTATTATTACTGCAAATGTTTTTTCTTTGTTCTTAATTTTTGAAACATCTTCCTCTCTCAGAGCGTTATATGGCGAAGTGATACCGCGACACATTTATCAATGTGCTAATTATTCATGTTCATTTGATGCTGAGAACACAACATGTCATGCAGAGACTATTACAAAAGTTATACATCTAAAATACAAGCTAAAATATATTCAGTTCTAAAAATATATTTAAAACTTAGCTGGGTTTAAAGTTAAAATAAATATGGATTTCTGCAATGGAGAACTGCTCGGACTGGTATATTAAGATGCACATTGATTTAAAATCATACCTTATATATATATACATATACTGATAGCTATAAGTACAACAATCATTCAACTTAATAGTGGAAACAAATTTTGCTTTCGTGAAAGCACATGTTCTGAAAAATCAGCTAAACAAAATAATAGTGGGAAAAAATATTTTATAAAACTTTATAATGGATACCAATGAAATATTATTTTAACTCAAGAGGTAACTTTCTCCGTATACACTAAAGGATTGGCTAAAGAGGATTCCGCGTAACAAGGCAATATGGAACAGACAGTGTAAAAACTTGAACACCCATAAAGTATTTAGTGAAGCACTAAAACAAGCATTAGTACTCTAACCACGATATCAACCCCAACTTCGATACTTGAAAATATGTAATTTAGTACTTTCCCATTATACTTAATGGCCTTTAAAGACGCTCAGTAAAAGGCGATAATATAACATTTAATGTATAATTTTGTGATTAGAGATACATTGCCTTGCGAAAATTCAAAGCGGTTCAAATATTTGCACCTACATGATAATGAATGATTAGGATCTATAAATATATTTCAAATATACTAAAATACCTTTCTGTTATACTAGGTATGAACCTTACTGAGGTCTTTCCATTAGCTGTATTTCATTATATTCATTATTGGCAGATTAAGGAACAAGCAGTAACTTTTAAGAATGGAGGTATGAAGAAAATTGTAGTTTTTTTTTTATAGCGCAGTGGGTTTAAGAAAGTGTTTCTTGTGTCTACGTCTGCTCCAGCCCTCTGCTACGCTGAGTTTGCCGCCAGAATACCTCGGGCTGGGTCTGCCTATGTGTACAGTTACGTGACAGTCGGGGAGCTCATGGCCTTCATCATCGGTTGGAATCTCATCCTGGAGTATGTGATAGGTGAGTACACCAAGTCGAAAGTCTTGTGAGATAGGTGGAGATATTAGTGTATAACGGGTGGTTGAAACAAATCTACTTTATTGTGTGATTGATGATCCGGTAGTCAAGACAAATGTAAGTAACCCAGACAACGAAATGTAAGAGCTAAGTGTGGTAGATGACTTGGCGGTGAAACCCATACATCGAAATGTAAGAGCTAAGTGCAGAAGATGAGCTGGCGGTGAAATCGTTAGATAGAAATGTAAGAGCTAAGTGTTACAGTAGTAGATGAGCTGGCGGAGAAATCCAAAGATCGAAATGTAAGAGCTAAGTGTAGTAGATGAGCTGGTGGTGAAACCCATAGATCGAAATGTAAGAGCTGAGTGTAGTAGATGAGCTGGTGATCAAACTCATAGACCAAAATGTAAGAGCTAAGTGTAGCAGTTGAGCCGGCGGGGAAACCCATAGATCAAAATGTGAGAACTAAGTGTAGTAGATGAGCTGGCGGTGAAACCCATAGATCGAAATGTAAGAGCTAAGTGTAGTAGATGAGCTGGCGGTGAAACTCATAGATCGAAATGTAAGAGCTAAGTGTAGTAGATGAGCTGGCGGTGAAACTCATAGATCGAAATGTAAGAGCTAAGTGTAGTAGATGAGCGGGCGGTGAACCCCATAGATCGAGATGTAAGAGCTAAGTGTAGTAGATAAGCTGGTGGTGAAGCCCATAGATCGAAATGTAAGAGCTAAGTGTAGTAGATGAGCTGTCGGTGAAACTCATAGATCGAAATGTAAGAGCTGAGTATAATAGATGAGCTGGCGGTGAAGCCCATAGATCAAAATGTAAGAGCTAGGTATAGTAGATGAGCTGGCGGTGAAGCCCATAGATCGAAATGTAAGAGTTAGGTGTAGTAGATGAGCTGGCGGTGAAGCCCATAGATCGAAATGTAAGAGTTAGGTGTAGTAGATGAGCTGGCGGGGAAACCCATAGATCGAAATGTAAGAGTTAGGTGTAGTAGATGAGCTGGCGGTGAAGCCAATAGATCGAAATGTAAGAGCTAAGTGTAGTAGATGAGCTGGCGGTGAAACCCATAGATCGAAATGTAAGAGCTATGTGTAGTAGATGAGCTGGCGGTGAAACCCATAGATCAAAATGTAAGAGCTAAGTGTAGTAGATGAGCGGGCGGTGAAGCCCATAACTCGAAATGTAAGAGCTAGGTGTAGTAGATGAGCTGGCGGTGAAACCCATAGATCGAAATGTAAGAGCTAAGTGTAGTAGATGAGCTGGCGGTGAAACCCATAGATCGAAATGTAAGAGCTAGGTGTAGTAGATGAGCTGGCGGTGAAACCCATAGATCGAAATGTAAGAGCTAAGTGTAGTAGATGAGCTGGCGGTGAAACCCATAGATCGAAATGTAAGAGCTAGGTGTAGTAGATGAGCTGGCGGTGAAACCCATAGATCGAAATGTAAGAGCTAGGTGTAGTAGATGAGCTGGCGGTGAAACTCATAGATCGAAATGTAAGAGCTGAGTATAATAGATGAGCTGGCGGTGAAACCCATAGATCGAAATGTAAGAGCTAAGTGTAGTAGATGAGCTGGCGGTGAAACCCATAGATCGAAATGTAAGAGCTAGGTGTAGTAGATGAGCTGGCGGTGAAACTCATAGATCGAAATGTAAGAGCTAGGTATAATAGATGAGCTGGCGGTGAAGCCCATAGATCGAAATGTAAGAGCTAGGTGTAGTAGATGAGCTGGCGGTGAAACCCATAGATCGAAATGTAAGAGCTAGGTGTAGTAGATGAGCTGGCGGTGAAACTCATAGATCGAAATGTAAGAGCTAGGTGTAGTAGATGAGCTGGCGGTGAAACTCATAGATCGAAATGTAAGAGCTAAGTGTAGTAGATGAGCTGGCGGTGAAGCCCATAGATCGAAATGTAAGAGCTAAGTCTAGTAGATGAGCTGGCGGTGAAGCCCATAGATCGAAATGTAAGAGCTAAGTCTAGTAGATGAGCTGGCGGTGAAACCCATAGATCGAAATGTAAGAGCTAGGTGTAGTAGATGAGCTGGCGGTGAAACTCATAGATCGAAATGTAAGAGCTAGGTGTAGTAGATGAGCTGGCGGTGAAACTCATAGATCGAAATGTAAGAGCTAGGTGTAGTAGATGAGCTGGCGGTGAAACTCATAGATCGAAATGTAAGAGCTAGGTGTAGTAGATGAGCTGGCGGTGAAACCCATAGATCGAAATGTAAGAGCTAGGTGTAGTAGATGAGCTGGCGGTGAAACCCATAGATCGAAATGTAAGAGCTAGGTGTAGTAGATGAGCTGGCGGTGAAACTCATAGATCGAAATGTAAGAGCTAAGTGTAGTAGATGAGCTGGCGGTGAAGCCCATAGATCGAAATGTAAGAGCTAGGTGTAGTAGATGAGCTGGCGGTGAAACCCATAGATCGAAATGTAAGAGCTAGGTGTAGTAGATGAGCTGGCGGTGAAGCCCATAAATCGAAATGTAAGAGCTAGGTGTAGTAGATGAGCTGGCGGTGAAGCCCATAAATCGAAATGTAAGAGCTAGGTGTAGTAGATGATCCGGCCAAAACGATGACGTTGAATGCGGAGTAGTTTACAGAAGGAAGATAATTATTTTTAATTTCAAATCCATTGAGTCTGTAATAGGTGATCAGATTTAGGCTAATTTCAAAAGTGTGATGTTCTACCGGATGAAACTGGTTTTCTTTTAAGAGTGTAAACTTGATAAGTGGGTTGAAGAGGTTTCTATCATCTTTGAGTATGAGACAGCTAAATGGGTCATAGCGATTATGTTAGCACGTGATAGATATGTAAGATAAAGCAAAATCATCCTAATACTATGAGATATTGACGTTTTCGAGGTATTCTCTTTTAGTATGCTATATTATGTGGTTGCTATTGGTAGAAATTGAGAACACCAATTTCAAAAGTTAAGAATTTAAAGGATATGGTTAAAATACGATAGAACGGCGATGAAAAGTAAAATAAATTATATCAACGTATCGTTTTTCCCATTCAATTTCAAAGAAAATTTTCTATCCTGATTTTCTTATCTTGTGATTTCCAATCTAATCTTTCTTTGATTCTGTCTTTGGAGATCGTCAAATATTCCTTTCTGCGCTTAATTGTTTTTAGATCTAACGCAATTATTCTGTCTTCTTTTCTTCTCACCTTCTCACCCCTTTTCTGCCATTAATATTTTAATCCCCAGGTACCGCTAGCGTTGCTAGGGCTACAAGCTCTTACTTCGACAACCTCATAGGAAACCAAATGTCAACTTTCTTTAAGACTCATTTCCCCATGGATGCCGCACAGTTGTCTGAGTATCCTGATTTCTTTGCTTTGGCCATCACCCTGGTGCTAACAGGTTTGACACAGTTTTAGATATTCAACTCAATAAAAAAGCAAATAAATTTGACGCAGATTTAAATCCATAAGCTTGGTCTTAAATGTTTAAACATATAAATAATTGTTTTTTGTTTTTGTTTTTGTTTTTTTTTTGTTTTTTTGCTTTCATTTTTCACTCATAATCATGGATTTAATGCGTTTTGATTCAATTTTGGTCCTGGATTCTCACCTTCAAAACTTAAAATCGAGGTTATCACGGATTTGGCCTTAGTTTGATAGACCATGCTGTAGTTATCTAGAGCAATCTTTGTTTGTGATGGCCCTCATTTCATGCATAACTCTAATGAATTGTTTAATTTTATCCAAAATCTTTCTTCAAAGTTTAAACCTCAAGTTCGTTTTAATAGATATTCCTAAGACAAGAGATTAACATATTTTTATACAACCCTTTTGTCATCAACTTTACACCATATCTGAAAACCTTTGATCTAAACGGGTTCGACTTCACGTAACTAGACATTGATTTTTTTCCGATACAGTTAAGTAATAAATAAAAGTATGTCATTGGAAAGAAATTGTTATAGCTCAACAAGTCAAAAGCACTTTGAGCCATACCATGGCCTGGAATTGATAATTAGTTCCCTGCTCTCAAGTTCTTGATTCGCGATTTGTGATCTTGAAATAATGGATAAGCCTCTCTATTCGATAAGCGACCTGGAATTACCATAGATTTCTTTCTAAGCTTGCATAAATATATATGGGACCCGGGTACATAGCTGTTTTTTTTTTAAAATTAGTCTTAAGTTGACCATAACTTAACCTCCATTTTGGGTATGCCAGCAAGCCGACCTTATAAGGAATAAGGAAAAAAGTGTGGCTTCACTGTTGGTTCTAAATAATCTGAAAACATTACTAGAGATGGCGTTATTACCTCTGATCCGCCCAAACTATCAAATCACTTAAATGAGTTTTTCTCACAGCATATAAAACTCACATTGAGCAAGATTGTCCAGGACCTTACTGCTTTTTCATACCCGTGAAACTATTTCACTATCGATTATTTAGAACCACGTACCTACAGCCGTGAATGGAACGTAACATTGTAACTTTTTAGTACAAACGTGATCATTTAGCTGTTGGAAACGATATCATTGGTAATAGGTCTGATAAAACATGCAAGCTCCAAAATAGAAATCTTTGGCTACTGAAAAAAAAAAACAAAAAAAAAAAACAAAAAAAAACTGCATAAGGGGTGTTCAGGATAAATGATATTGATATATCCTGCCTGCCCCCCCCCCCTCCCTCCCCCCTTTTCTCTCTCTCTCTCTCTCTCTCTCTCTCTCTCTTTCTCTGTCTCTATCTCTCTCGCTTTTCTCTCTCTCTCTCTCTCTCTCTCTCTCTCTCTCTCTCGCTTTTTCTCTCTCTCTTTCTCTGTCTCTCTCTTTTTCTCTCTCTATCTCTGTCTTTATCTCCCTCCCTCAATCCCTCCCTCTCTGACTTTCTATCTCTCCTTCTCTGTCTCTGTCTCTCTCTGACTCTCTCTCTCTCTCTCTCTCTCTCTCTCTCTCTCTCTCTCTCTCTCTCTCTCTCTCTCTCTCTCTCCCTCTCTCTCCTTACCTCCCTCTTCCGCCACAGGTTTACTTATCGCGGGTGTAAAGGAGTCGGCCCGATTCAACAACTTCTTCACGTTTGTTAACCTGCTCGTCGTCATTTACGTCATTTTGTGTGGACTCTTCAAGATCGACACCCACAACTGGAATCTCAGCCAAGATGAGGTAACTCTTTGAGTACTGAAGAAAATAATCTGACTTAGGATAAAAGAATATCTGCATAAAAAATGATTTGTCTAACCTAAAGATTTCTTCTATGGGTTGAAGATGCGCCATGTCTAAACAAAAAAAATTTTTTTTTTAAATTTAAAAAATTCAGAAATTAATTAATAAGAAAAAAGGACGTTAACATTCTTTCTATCCTAGTACTTCAAGTCTTATATCGTAATTGCAAAATACTCACTGGTCTTTAACATCAAGCGGTGAGCGGTTTGATTCCTGGCTTTGCCACATACGGCACTTGAACCCTGAAAAGTTATTTTTTCAGGTGTTTTTTTTTTAATAGTACACCGTGTCTGCAAGATAGTGATATATGGCTTGTTATTCTAATTTTAGAGATCTCGAAGAAATATTGCTTATAAAGATACATGGGAGTGTATCGTAAGGTATAGGAATGAGAACATATTTATCTGTAAATATTCGTTAGTTTTGAACATGTTTGAACTCCATTCATTCGATCTACCCAGGCAGCTCAAAAAGGCCATTATTGTTCGAATTTAAGACATTGTAATAAGCAAAGTCAGTAATCTTATAAAATCCAAATATTTTTGTACACCAAACATTCATTATCATAGGGTTGAAACAAACGGGCAGGTACGAGTTCCCAAAGGCAGTATATTTTTCGATAATTTTTACAGAAAGTTATAGCCTTCTCCAAAGCTTTTAGAAGAATCCATAAGTAGATTAGGAAAGTACAGATTGACCTGATTAATTAAATTACATCGCGTTAGACCTGGGTTGAACGAGCTCCTCAGTGCTTTCCGTGGTGAAAGATCAGAATCGTTACGTTATCCTAATATCAGTTTTTTCCTGTTTATATTTTGCTATCCGTTGTGAGGTAAAAGCCAGATTCACATACAAGGTATCGACCTGCTTTTGCTTCATGTTGAAAAATTTTGGGCTTTGTATGAATAAATTATAATATAAAGACACAGAGAAGAACTCGCAACCTCAAACACTCTACATGCGATGTTTTCAGTTTACTCTTATGAACGCATTGTTGTGGCAAAGATAGTTTTCTATGAACCTTACAATTCGTCGTGATTACCTGACTGAGTGGTCTTCCTTAGATCCGTGTTTCTTACATCTCACTCTCTCTCTATCTCTCTCTGTCTGTGTGTGTGTCTCTCTCTCTTTTTCCTTCTCTCTCTCTTTCTTCTTCTTCTTCTTCTTCTTCTTCTTCTTCTTCTTCTTCTTCTTCTTCTTCTTCTTCTTCTTCTTCTTCTTCTTCTTCTTCTTCTTCTTCTTCTTCTTCTGCTCTCTCTCTCTCTCTCTCTCTCTCTCTCTCTCTCTCTCTCTCTCTCTCTCTCTCTCTCTCTTTTCCGCATCTGAAGCTCACTCTATTCAAACCTTTTTTGTTTACAATTAAATTGCCTAGTTTTGTTCTGGGTAAAAATGGAGCAGCATGAATTACACTATTTTCTTGGCTATCCGAATGGATGACATGTTTTCCTCTTGACTGATATTTATTTTTCTCCTCCTTCTCCCCCACATCCGCCCCCCCCCCCCCCCTTCCTCCGGCCTTTTACCCAGGTGCCCAAAGGTTACGGCAAGGGAGGCTTCATGCCGTACGGCTTCTCTGGGACAATGGCGGGCGCTGCCACCTGTTTCTACGCGTTTATTGGTTTTGATGCCGTGGCGACCACAGGTAAGGCCGATCTTTACTTAAGCAACTGCCAGGGGTTATGATATTAAATATGGAAAATATTATCAAAAAAGATTTTTTACATCATTTTAAGGACGCGCCATTTCATTCTTTGTTTCCCACGAAATCGAGACCTTTCTTTTTTCTTTAAAATGATAATAATAATAATAATGATGATAATAATAATAATAATAATAATAATAATAATAATAATAATAATAATAATAATAATAATAATAATAATAATAATGAAAACAAAAACAGTTGAGCTTACCTGAAATGAAAGGATAGTTTTAAATCAATTAAATGAGTGTAACATTATGGTTTTATTTTATGAACTTGCATAGAACAATCTAGATTGTTTTCAAACATATAGTGCAAGATATACCGAAAAAATCAGAAGGACAACTTTCAGCTCGAATCATTTCCTTCAAGCGATCGCCAGCACTCTATGATGTGCCATTCAGGGCCTTTGAAACAGTTGATGTTAATATGTATCTTTATGACATTGGAAATTCAATGTTTGCATTTGTCTAACTTCGATAGCTTACGTGAAACATTTCTCAAACACTTACCAGCGTTTTAAACAGACTAAGACATGTCCTCTCTCAATTTTTGTCCTAGTTCAAGTATATCATCGGTTTTTTAAGTCGTGTTTGAAACAATCGAAGTCATCTTTTCAAACGTTTCCTTTTTTTTCCTTGAATGAAAAAACCATTAAAAAAAAAAAAAACAAACTCTTTAGCCCATAATTAAGTATCAGTACAAACCTTTAACAAGATATGTATTACAAATTTGGGAAAGTAATTTTTATTTTGTATTAACATTAATACTTCAACGGCCAAGGTCGTTGCCCAGACTCGAGCCCAATCACCAAGGATTAGTGTGGGGACTCACCTTATCAGACCTATCTTGCGTCAACCTCACTTGATCGTACCTATGAATGTTGGCACTTGGTATAATTATATCGAAGACTGGCATTGATCACTTCATGAAGCGGCGTATATCGACTTATCAGAAAGCGACGATCGATTTATTGATTGAAAGATCGATATCAGCCGTCACGCCATGATAATTTGAGGCCTTTTCTTGCAAGTAAAATCAAAATTGAAGATTTCAAACCGAATTTATTATACGATCATCGCAGTTTTAAAAACCGCGATAAAAGTTCGCTGTCTACATTATATTTTATCAAGAGCGATGTATATCACAAGACTATGAAGTCTTTCTTGGAATTAGCCCTTAAAAGGTGGCGTATTTCAAAGGCTGTTTCCAGGAAAGATGTCCAGGATGGTATATTTTTCTGTTCATCCTATTCTTTTTTTATTTGCTGTTATCCTTTTGCAGGTGAAGAAACCAAGAACCCTCAGAAATCCACGCCTATTGCCATCATCGTGTCCCTCTTCATCATCTTCCTCTGCTACTGCGGGTAATCTTCGACACACTCACACGAGATATCGTCTCCACCTTTTTCCATTCGTTTCGATATGATTGAGAAATAGTTGTTTATTTAATAAAACTTTCCTCTGTGCTATTCTTTATCAGGGTAAACACTGCTCAGAGAAGGAAAAAAATTGTTGAGTTTTATGTGTGATAATGTTGTTTTTAGAGAATTGAATAAAGTAGATTGTCGGTATATTATTTCCTGCAGACCTATTAGATAAAAAAACCCCAACTTTCTCGCTGAATGAATCATTTGTTATCCAGCGATATGCAAAATCTTGACTGACACAGTTTTGCTTCACCCTTTGCGAGGAAGGAAAATTTAAAAATTCGAAATCTATGGCGTTTTTTTTTCCATTAGAAACGTGCTCGTCAGTCAACTTGAGCTATAAAAATAAAACCAAGCCTACAATAAAGCAGAGCTAGGTAAAAAGATTCCAGAGTGATCTCTCTTCTTTTTAACCGCCATAACTTTAAAATTGTATATGTTTAAAAAAAAAACTTCATCTAGATTCTTTTAAAAATTTCTTGCAGTTGTTACATGGAGATACATATGTTTTTATTTTAGTTTGGTTTATCGATGCCTCAGTCTTGCATTGTTATTTCTGACAATGATTTAGATGTTGAATGGGAAAACAATGTTGATGATGGTGAAAATGATTGTGTTCATTTTTATAAACGCAAAGTAACGGTGATGACAGTACTAATCTTGATGATAGTCTTTACGACGTACACCCCCACCAGGGTAACGATAATGCTCATCTAAAAAAAACGAAAAGTGTTAAAATGGCTATACCCCCTTCATGGCTACAGAGTATCCGCAGTGGTCACCTTGATGTGTCCCTACTACCTGCTTGATCCAAGAGCTGCCCTGCCCGCCATCTTTGATAGGGCAGGCTGGGGCGTGGCCCGTTATGCTGTATCTGTTGGAGCACTGTCATCTCTCCTTACATCGTGAGTAATCGTTTACTATTCTGGATTCTAAACATGATAATAACTCTGGACCTTGAAAAATAAAAGGCTCGACTTCGAGCTTATTGTTCGCTGTGGGTTGGGCTTGTGAAAAGAACCCGATTATAACTTATAGTCAAAATAACGGATATTGAGAGGTTGGTATGGTTTTCAAGCTTACTGTGATGCTCAGATTTATGTTAACAGACATTTTGAAACACTGAGATTACCTAAAAAATGCCCAGACAGCATTGTTCATATTTAAGGACTTTCATGAATTTTGTTCTGAAGCAATACACATGAGTTTCACTTAGTTGTATTTCTGAAATTGTCTAACTTTAATTTTCAGTACAGCTTTGTTTACTTTCAACGCGACAACAATACTTAGCCAGTTCATTTCACAAAACTGTCCTTCCACGTTATCATGTTGCTCTGATCTCGCAAAACTATAGACAGAGACATATTTAACAATTTACTAATCAGTAATAGCTTAATGGTTGCCCTATTTCCGCTACTTCCATGTTGTGTTGACTTTCTCAAACTAACCTACTATGAAGAATATACATTCACAAAAAAAATGAAGAATATCTTAGAATGAAATGCCAGTGAGCAGCATGCAACTAAATGGTTGCTCTGTTTTCTCTTCCCAAATTTCTTCATTAACTCTCTCCAGTTCACCTTTTTCGTCTATTTTGCTATAGTTAGGCTGTTATGTGATCGTACTATACTCTTTATTAAAATCGGTTTATCACACATCCCAGGCTGATGGGCGCCATGTTTCCCCTACCTCGCATCCTGTACGCCATGGGCAGTGATGGCGTTATCTTCAGATTCCTGGGCGCCATCCACCCTCGCCTTCACACACCAGTCCTGGGCACAGCGCTCTCAGGCGTTTTAGCGGGTAAAATACTGCACTGAGAGTAATTCCCCTTGATTGCAATTTCACAAAGAGTTATATCGCTTTCTTGGAAGTCATGAGCTCTGTTCAACAATCAGAAGCATTTCGAAGAAATAAAAAGAACTAAATAATATTTTGTTGTAAATGTTATCTGTTATGCATATTTGTTTCCCAATGTATACTGCGAGTTTCACACCTAAATGCATTCTTGCAGACAGTATTGCTTGATACCGTAGTGATAACTTAAAGTAGACCTCATTAAATTCAACTAGAAAACATAAACTCTTTGGGAAGTCGCATTCTCTATAGAATAAATTATTGAGGCTAGGTGCAGAGAAGATCAATAAACGTGTCAGCAGAGTGGTATACGGTGTACGTTCTATGATGCAAAGCCGCTGCACTCTTCTTTTCATAGCGAGATAATGCGAGGTGCATCTGGCCCTATTCTTAACAAACCAATAGAATATTTGAATACTATCGAAATGTCTAGAAGAAAAACAAAAGCATAATATTTGTCTTTCTGTTTTTTATTTTCGTCGTTATATAGAAGGATAAAAGCTTAGCGTGAAATGGTTAGATAGACGAGTTTATCAATCAACCTGCTTTTAAATATCAGAGAAACAGGTAACGACTGATTTCAAATGAAAAGTACAACTGTCATTCATGTCAGGCCATTCTTATGTCATTTTATGTCATTTTTAGGTCTATTCTTTTAACATGTACTAGTCCAAATCTCAAAGACTGTCCCTTATAGCGACTGCTGGGGAGAAAAATGGACTTAAAATGATTACATTAATTTCAGACCTATTTTGCTGCTATCTATTTCTATAGACAATTATTGGCTATAGAGTGCTTGGGCATAAAATATAGGTCAGTCTGAGCTCACGCTAAAGTCTACCAGTTATTACCGATCAATGTTGTTCCAAATTGACCTTGAATAAAGTCAACTCTTATAAGTTGTTGATATATTACTTGTTTTAAATCAACCCAAAATATTTATCTGGTAGCTTTGTTTTAAAACGTCTGTAAGCAGGGCCAATGGCACTCTAAAATAACTTCATCATTTATTGTTTTTTTTCTGATATTCTCCAGGTGTGATGGCCACGGTATTCAGCCTGACGGAGTTGGTAGAGATGATGTCCATAGGTACCTTGCTAGCCTACACTCTGGTCAGCGTGTCCGTGCTGGTACTGAGGTCAGTGGGCAGTTTGTGTCGTGTCGCCTTCAGTTATCTGTAGGAAGAGTATTGTGATATTGCAGCACCAGAGTTGGCTTGATAGAGCTGATTCCTCCTCACGGGTTCCTCATAGCCGAAACTCTGATCATTAATTCCGTGTTAGTTTCGAGGTAAAAATCGATACAACTTAATCACTGCTATCACCCTTTGTCTCAGAGAGTTGAAATCATCAAAATGTGTGAATACTCAGCCAGAAATCGGAATTGTCAGATTCAACTGTCTATGACCATCAGACTCTGTAACAGTAATTGGTTTGATGAACTTAATGGGGCCCACAAGATTTCGCTGGTACTTCGTAAGACAAAGAAAGCGTGTAATTATTACAACTATGCTGGATTAATGAAGGCTTACAGTTGAAAATGTTGGATTGTATTTATGTTCTGCTAGCTTCTATAGCTACTTCAGATGTGAGGTTTTATTCAATATGCTTGGGATAAAACAACAAAGCTATGAAATTTTTTTAGAGTCATTGCATTGCTGCGTCTAAAACTGAAACTTGCATTTCATTATAACACATTTTGTATTACTCGCAAAATATATTCTTCATCTAAGAATTGTGATTCACGAAACTGAGCAGTTCCGAGAAGTCTTGTCAACTTGCCCTTTGATTGCCATTATTTTTACTTCTTTGTTTTCTGCATGAATTCTAAACTTGAGTCCAGTACTAATGCATCTTTTTATGAGTGTCCGTGAGTGGAGAAATACCAGAGACCATCAAAGATTTCTAGAGACGGTCTCAAACCATCTCATCGTAGGTGGAAGACTTTGGGTCAGCACCATTACATAATTATTATCCCAGCATTCTCCGGTTGATGTTTGTTCCATGTGTTGGGAAGGTAATGCAGTTTGCACAATTCAATTAATTATTCTCACCACTCATCAACGATTCCTTCTTTCCCTCATCATCCCCAGATATGAGACAGTTGCAAATCTCCCAGGTTGCGAGGATTTGCCCAGTTTGAATGGAGGCTGTGAAACAGTCCAAAAATACGGGTCTTTCTCGACCTTCACCTTGAAGAGCTTGGTTGTGCCTGGAACTCCAGGGCCGACAACTCTTACATCTTTTATAACCAAACTGACCATGGGACTTTTACGTAAGCAAGTTGAGGCCGTTTCTGTGGAGAAATCTCGCAGCTTTTTGAACCATTTTAGCCATGATCGCAGACTTTACAAATCTGATCTTGGAGGGTGCTTTTAAGAACAAATTTGAACCTCTTGCCCTACCCCTAGGGTAACCTATCTTTAAGCGCAAATGATCAAAAATGAGTTGAAAACATCCAAGAGAGAGAGAGAAAGAGAGAGAGAGAGACAGAGAGACAGAGAGAGAGACAGAGAGAGAGAGAGAGAGAGAAAGAGAGAGAGGGAGAGAGAGAGAGAGAGTAGCGCAAAACCTGAGTCTGTCCAAAATTAAATTGCAGATGGATATCACATTCTGCATCATCAAGGAAACCTTAGTTTGATATTTTACCGTTGGCCGCCAATCGGCCTAGGTGACTACTAATACATTGAGCGGCCTGGTGCTAAACGCATATGGAATATATCCCAAGAGTGTTACTGCAAAGCAGTGTTGATAGGTAGAACAGAAATAAGTGTAGAAATTAATGGGCAACGCCTTCTGCAATCAAAGTCAATGTTGATTCCACTCTTTTTGAAATGGCAATTCGTTTGATATCTTACGATATCCTTATCAACAAGAAGCAGTGCAAGGATATAGAATATATTCGTACCTGGCAAAACGAATATAGTACATGTTGGCGTCTTTTTTCACGAAAATCGGGAATATCTATTAATTTTGCTTTCTCATTTAAATTGAAAAAAAAGACTAACAATATGGATGGTGAGGGAGTTCTTGATAGACATTTCAAAGGATCTTTTTCTCTGAGACTGAGAGAGCCTCATAGGTTTACCTCTTTTTGTTTTCTTCTATGTTTCTTTGAAAAGAGAAATCTCTTGACCAATTTCTTTTTCAAAATTACATGATAGTCACCTTTATGTTAGTTTTAGCTTCTTAAAGATTCAATGAAAAATTTTGACTTTGCAAGGATTAATAATCGTTTGATGTTCATATAACATTCTCCCCGTGGGAGTTCTCCCTTCTAAATGAATGCTTAGACCTAAAAAGAGATTTGAACAAAGCTTGCCTATTAAATCACCATTTTCCTTCAATTGCAAACTTTGGTTTGACATAGGGTACGAAAGGTCAAAGGTCTGCTTTGAAAAATAGTGTGGGTCCGAAATCCTGGGATGATCAACCGTTAAGCTTCTTGCTTTCAGAACTCCAACCCTTTCAGTTTCTTTGCGGTAACCCTTGTGTTAATGTTATGCTGGTTAAATAGACATTCTTTCAGTCTCTCTCAATTCTGGCTACAAACTTTGACAATGACGAATATAAAGATACCTTGATAAGTGACGTAACAAAAGCTGTGTGATGTCAACAAACTTTGACAATGCTATATATAAGGGCACCTTGACTGAAGACATAACAAAAGTTGTATGAGGCACCAAATTAATAATTTCGTTAAATAGACATTTTCATAGGCTCTTCCAACCTTGAAAATGACGCATATAACGACACCTTGACTAGTGACGTAAAAAAAAGTTGTACCAGGCACCCAATTAATAATGTGAAACTCTCTGTCCTGTCCTCTCCAGTTCTGTTCATCACTGGCGCCTGCCTGGTCATTGTCAACGCGTCTCACGAGTTGGAGGACTGGACGCAATGGACAACCGTTCTAGCCTGTCTAAATGGCCTGGGGATCATCCTCTGCATCATTATCATCATCAGACAGCCGCAGAACACGGCCAAACTGCCGTTTAAGGTGAGCTCGGGCTGATCTTTGATTTGAAACTATATAAGACTGGCGGGTAGAATTGTGGGGCATTTAACCTTTTTGTTTGAACTATTACATGGAGGTTTGCTTTTTTCAATCTAAAGAAACATCGTGAAGTTCAGTCGAATTGATTGCTAAAGGCAAAATCGCAGAATTCGCGTGAAATTAAACATCGTCAATATGTAAGAAGAATAGTAAAAATAAAAAAATGACCACTTTTAAGTACATTTTTTTTTCATGTTGTCTCCAAATAAACGATCTGATCTACTTTAAATGTTGACCGTGTACTGGATCTTCAATCTTTTTTTTTTACTTGTGTTTGAAGATGCAAATTCCATCGTAGAACCTTCTCCTCAAGCCTTATTTCTTGAGTTGTCTTTTATTTCATTCATACCTGAAGGCGCCACCCCTGTCATTCTCTGGATCCCAATAACCTCCCTTTCTAACCCCCGTTCTCATGTGTATATTAATTTTACATACCATTCGGCATAGAATAACGGAAGTGAAATGCCTTGAAACCTGCCCTTCCATCATTGTCATAGGAAAGTCTTTCCTCTATTTCTTTCATTAGTTTTTCCTTCCACATTTGCTACATATGTTGAAATATAAACTATTCAGTGACTTTTCTGAATATCACTTCATTTTCTGTTGAACACAGGTTCCTCTAGTTCCATGGATCCCAATTCTGAGCGCTGTGGTCAACATCTACCTGATGCTCAAGCTGTCCACTATCACCTGGGCAAGGTTTGGCATCTGGATGTTAGCAGGTCAGTGGCACGGTTGCTGTTGAAAGTAACTCTTGAAAAATCTGCCAAAATTAAAAAAAAAACCCGAATTAAAGCTTACTAGCTCCATCTCTTGCACCATAAGACAGAGCACAAGTTAAGGAACGCTTAATTTGTACTTTTCTGTTAACAAAAAAAAACCCCAATATTTTTGAACATCATCATCGTAAAGCTATGACAAAGCAACTGAGATTGTAGTAACAGGTGTTGATATAATTTTATGTGTAAGAGAAATAGTATGAGTTTTACAGTGGCCTTAAAGGGCAGAGCCAGGCTGAGCGGGATTAAGTTCTATAGTATTTATAGTTCTTTAATAGCATCTACTTGTGACCCTAAACTACATTGTTTTAAATCTGTTTGTGTTGGATTATATTGCTAGAGGTCACTCTGCGTCCCAAATGCTATAATTATTAGTAAATCCTGCAATCATTTTATCTTACTGACACATAGTCTAGTTGACCAAAAAGAGAACGAAATACAAATTATATTATTGGTTATCTAAATGGCAAAACACAAGCATTGTAATGGAGATAATAGTCAAATGAAAGACTTTTGTCTGTCTCATTGCTGTGTTTTTCTGGGATTTTTTTTCTTAATCTAGACGACTCACTTAAGCGTCTTTGTCGGAAAAAAGTTTTTCAAGAACATAAGTTGTTCACTTCCTCAACTCTTTACATCGTACCTCCAAAGATTGAAATAATTTATTGTAGACTTGTGTTGAGTCCTGTCTAAACTTAAATCTCCTAAGTTCATTAACCATTTGCCCTTATTTTTGTCTAAGTATGTGGGTTTTTCTTTTCTTTTTTCAAGCAATCTGCCAAGGTTGATTGCCATGAAGAGTCTTTTGACACAAACATCAATCTTAATGCTCACTATTGCCGGGTCCCCCCCCCCCCCCCCCCCCCCCACCTGTTTCTCGACCCCGCCAAACCAGGTTTTCTGATGTACTTCGGCTATGGTATAAGACAAGATGGCACAAAAGAGGAGTCATCGCTCTTACTCGAGTCATCGACAAAAGAAGAAAAAGAGAGAAAAATCGTGCAATGATAAACATAGTAATAAAGAACAAGATATAATGGTGCTTCCTTACATGAGATACTGAGGTTTTATTCAAATTTTTGGGGAAGGATAAATATTATACTATTGTCATTATTTATGCTATTATATATTATACATTTTATCATTATTATTATTATTATTATTATTATTATTATTATTATTATTATTATTATTATTATTATTATTATTATTATTATTATTATTATTATTATTATTATTATTATTGTTATTATTATTATTATAATGGGACGCCAGTTTCGATGACCTGGTCAGAGACTGTCATTGACAATCTTTGATGATCTCGAGATCGATATTTCATTCACTCATGGAATCCGGTGCTCAGAAATAAAAAAAAATATTAGAAGCCATGGTATGGGATTCACACTAAGAGTTCATGATAAAATTAAAACAATATAAATCGAGATGAGTTTTTTGGCGGGACTTAGGCAGGCGATACATGCTGTATATCGACAATTCTCGCCCAATGGAGCATCAGGGTATCATGAATGCAAGGCGTCAAATGTGTGGCAGAATGACGGTATCATTAGAAATTCGTTACAACTTTGGTTGATATTAGTTACCGCTATGGCTTCAGTGGCCATAAGGTGAAGAGTTCGCCTCGAAAGCTTTAGGAAGACCCTAACGTGGGTTCATGCTATGCTGCGTCTATGGAGACTTTGTCAGTTTTAATCTGTGAACTTAAGGTCTACGTTTTGAGACTTTGTATGATGATGATAATTATGCAACTCTTTGATGGTAAAAATGAGATAACTTTGTCTGTGCGTCCCATTTACGGTTTGAATTTATTTACTTATGGAAATAATACTATGGCCAGCTGCTTTCATTCTTTGTACATTATTTTGTCACTTTCTTGTTATAAATCATCTGAAGTGTAATTATTACGAATAATATAATGCAATTTTTTAAATCGTACACGCACAATCATGTTCTTTCTTTTCATAATCCAAAAGGGAAAAGGTTTTCTGCACCACTAATCAGACGCTACCCTTGTGGGTTTAGTAAAATCTTGCCAAAGCCCTGCTAATGGCAGAGTGACTGAGGCGATTTCAGATAGTATTTTGACGATTTCACAAACTTTTATCCCCTGTTGGAAGTCGTGAGTTTCGTTCAACAATCAAAAGCATTTTAAAGATCTAAGTGGAACTAAATAATTTTGTTGTAAATAATTTCTCATATATCATTTTGATCTTTGTTTGTTGTTTATTTTTACTTCAAGATTCACACTAATGTGCACTCTTCCAAATGCTATCCCTTGATACGCTAACAACTTTAAGAAGTACTCATGACTTCCAGCTAGGTAGCATAACTCTTTGTGGAAACGCATTCCGTATAATTCTACGATAACATTGCACTATATCACTATATGCTTGGGAATGTCCACTTGATCTAGACAGCAGTGCTCTCATCAAACACTCGTCAACGATTGCTTTGAAAAGCTGGTTTTTTCTAGACAGTGTGGGTCCAGTTGCAACGACTGGAGTGGGTTTATCAGGTTCTCCATGTTCACATCATTATGTTCTTCTTTCTTCATACATGTTTTGTTCATTAAATAGTTATGTGGGTGTTTTCTGTATGAGGGAAAATAAATTATTCCTTAAAACAATTATACCACAGGTCGGGAAATGTTCTATGGCAATTAGTACTTACATCTCAAATATTTTTGTTACACTATTGAAAATTATGTTTTGCGATAATCATATGTGATACGGATGATAATTATTATGATTGTTTTCGATATATGCTGAGTTCACTATAGTAGCATGCTGTAAACATCAACATATGATATTGTTATCATCCATACATGATGTTTTAAAGCGTTGTCAATAAATGCACGAATAGGAATTATTTTTAATTGATTTTCATGTTTTAGTTACACCATTAAAAATTATGTTTTGTGTAAATGATTTGTGATACAGATTGTACTTATAAATATACGATTGTTTTGTTTTCCAAAACCATCAATGCTCAGTTCCCCAAAACGCATTACTGTAATCATCCATATATAATGTTGCAATCATCCATACATGATGTTGCAATCATCCATACATGATGCTGCAGTCATCCATACATGATGTTGCAATCATCCATACATGATGCTGCAATCATCTATACATGATGCTGCAATCATCCATACATGATGTTGCAATCATCCATACATGATTTTGCAATCATCCATACATGATGCTGCAATCATCCATACATGATGTTGCAATCATCCATACATGATGCTGCAATCATCCATACATGATGCTGCAGTCATCCATACATGATGTTTTAATCATCCATACATGATGTTGCAGTCATCCATACATGATGTTGTAATCAACAATACATGATGCTTTAAAACGTTGTCATAAAATGCAGGACTAGGAATTTTTTTTATTAATTTCATTCTTTATTGGAACAATAATTATAACGTGCTCATAAATAATTTAAGTTTTAAAATGTTCTAACATGTTGTTTGTGTGTGCATGCATGTGTGTGTTCTCTTTTTTGGTGCGGAGAGAAGTTAATTTTTGCGAAAAATTTTGATTATATTTTTCTATAGGTTTGATAATCTTTTGCCCTGCAAATAACGTAGCCGCCACTAAATTGTCGCGGGCATGAGCAGGTTCTCATCTGCATTTTGTTTGAAGAAGTCCTAGAAGGCAAGGCATTATCATTATTATTTAAAAAGGTATTGTTTTCAACCAATTTTCCAGCACAGAGCAGCAGTTGTTCGAAAAAATAAACAGTGACCAAACCTTTCTTTGCCTTAAAACAAGTTCATTATCTTTTTTGATAATTTGATTGATTGGTTATAATTAAAGACTTCAATATTTATCTTTATTGCAAAACCTGAAGCTGAAGATAGAGCTAGCTGTGTCCATATTATCATAGAATTGAATTGCCTATTTGTATACAGTTAGAATTAAGCCTTTTCATCTTGGACTACATTTTACAAATTTCTCAAGCCGAAATGTGACACTCTATTGAGCTAATATGTAATAAATATTGTCAGCCTCACCTGCTGTAAAATATGCCTACAATCCCATTATTAACTTTTATGTATCTGTAACCGTCCGTTGGTTTTGAAAAGATGTCTGAAATGTTAATGAGATTCAGTTTGAAAGACAATTGCACATACATAATTTGTTATGTTACAAGCCTCGACCTCAAATGAAGCTATTACCATTGGGGTATTATCGAGACGAAAATATTACCGTGAAACAGGTATAGTTCATGTTATTTGAGTCGCTATTACTTTTTCTGTTTTTTTTTTATTTTCATGAAGCCGAGGACAACGTGTCTTGTAAACGTGGTAGTTCTAAACAAAGTGAAAATAGTGCCTCTCTGAGGCTCTTTTCGAGGTATAAGAAATCAAGTTAAAGAAGAAAAAGATTATAGTTGAGAGCCTGCATTTTACCTTGTTCTATATCTGACAACTGCTGTCGGATGAGATAAAGAATATGTTTTGAGGATTCATCAATAGCTTAACAAAGTTGGTTGGCAACAGTTTTAAATTGTTTATTGTCTCCTAAATTTCTCTACAGCTTCGTACAAGTCGATTCATCGATTTTTAATAATTATTAGTTTTGAAAATTATCCGGAACCTGGAACAAGGAAGTTGTTGCTGAATGCGGATAAATTGTGAGTTTACAACAACAGTTTGACAGACTTATACTCTTAAACCTGTGCTAGGTGAAGATTTATCAAATAGGCAAAGTATTTCTGAACGGTCGAGCATTCCTAAAAAGGGTTCAAAATAAATAATTGGAAAAAAACATATACCTTCTGCAGTCTAAAAGTTGCCAACATTTTCACATTAATATGAATAAATAATGAAAAATATATAAGTCGGGAAATCAAAAAAAAAAAAAAAAATAAAACAAAAACGTAACGAAATCACGAATTTTAAAGCAACAGAAAACCGGACATGATGTTTAAGTCTAACACAGCGTAGTGGATTACATCCTTCTTTTTATTTTATCATAATTCCCAAAATCACTTTGACTCGTTGCAAATGTAAAACATTTTTTGAGAAGATATTATAAAAGTATAAAAAAAACAAAGGGATCACAGCGAAGGAGAGGAAGAACTATGGGAACAGAGAATGAAAAAGACAGAGAGAACGAGAGAGAGAGAGAGAGAGAGAGAGAGAGAGAGAGAGAGAGAGAGAGAGAGAGAGAGAGTATATGAAGAGAAGAGATTAAGAAGACAGAAAGAAAATGAGTGGAGAATGTTCAGTTAAAACTTGATCGTAAAATAAGGATCACAATATTATGAAGTTTATCACTTGAGCGTCAACATTTCTCTAACATAGTTTCTTTGGATCAAGAAAATAATCAGTGATAATCATTGCAACAGTATCCTGCCACGGATACGGGCAGGTTAGTATGATTTTGGTGAAGGCTAATGATGTAACTTTTAAAAGCAAAAGTTGTTTTTTTCGGAAACAAGTCATGTTATTGTAACAAAAAGTATTGTCCAATTTAGCAACATGGTGATATCGTATTTACATTTATAAAACATTTTAACAACTGCCACTCCTTATCCGGCATTTATTTCTTTAATACACAGATCAGCAAATTTTGAAGCTCTAAATCATACTCAAACGTAAAACATAAAATTCGCCTCTACAAAAATTGCTCTGTGAAGGAAATGTTATAAAAATGTTACATTCTTCCGAGTTTATCCTTGCCTGTATTTTTTTTTAAATCACTCTGGCTTCCAGATCAGGAGAAATCTGTGAATGTACGTAGAAGAAATCCGCATACCTGCTTGTATTTTATTAATTTGCTGCTCATATTGTTGCTGTTACTGTTGCTGTTGTTGTTGTTGTTGTTGTTGTTGTTGTTGTTGTCATTTATATCCGAAACACTAAGAGGATAGCAGCTGTTGTGGTGATTTTTGATGCCGCCTTAGTTGGTAATCACCTAACCGCATTGGGGAAACTTAAAATAAGAAATCTATATTAGTTATTACCAGTCAGAGCCATAGAACCGTATTTTTCATCACTGTTTTCTCATCACATTCTTTAAATATGTTTGTTCAATACAACACCACCATCAGAAACAACATCTTTCGTAAAAAGTTGTTTTTAAGGCATTTCTATAACATATCTGGTGGACGGACTTTGTGAGCATAAAATAATATAGAATGATGATTTATGTTGCTGCCGTAATAAATCTGCTTCTGCCTCCGGAGTATATGTTGTTGTTGTTGTTCCTGTGGTTGTTGTTGTTGTTGTTGTTGTTGTTGTTGTTGTTGTTGTTGTTTTTACTTCTACTGTTGTTGTTGTTACTGTGGTTGCTGTTATTGTTGTTGATGATAATCAGCTTTCTGGATGTGTTAAGTTTAGCCAGCTGTTATCTTCGATGTCTGTGAAGCTGCCATACATAGCTTCACTGCGACCACTGTCTCATCAAGCATACGAGGTTCTTCCAGGACGAAACAGCAGCTCTCAGATTTAATACACGGCTGCATTTCCATTATTCGTGTCCTCAAAGTACATAAAGTCCTGTGAGATAATATGGTCACAATGGGATAGTTATGCTTTAGCAGGTTTGTTGATTTACTTTACACAAACTTCAGCATTCTATTCTCCCCCCCCCCATCCCCCCCCCCTTTCCTCCCTCTAAAAAACCAAAGTGAAAAGCTTATGATTTGTTTGATGCGTACGCAAACAGTTGTAAACTCAGTGAGCATTGGCATTTACACTCTCTAAAACAGTAAATAGCTCCACGTACATGAACCATAATGAGCAGGTAAGAAATCATTAAGAAAGATAAATTTTTATATCAAAAGTCTTCATTTAACCTCATCTTGAAAATGGAGTGTACAGTTACTCACAACAAAAAGAAAAGTAGATTTAGGCTAAGAAATCGATTCGATCATAATGAAGAGACGTTGAAATACTTATCTTTACAAATTATATATGTTAGTAAGATTCACAGCAGTTAAAAAATATTTAAGCTAGAAATTAAGGCAATCAATAAAAAGCTTTAGGAGGCAGCAACAACTTTTGAAGTAAAAGTTATGGTGCTGAAAATTAAAGTAGGGTTCAACATAGGTTCAAGGTAGGCTTTGAATGCCAGGAATTAAATACTTGCCTTTTTAAAATTCAAATCTTTGAGATGAAATCGTTTCAATACCACTATGTCGCCTTTCCACTTAGGGAAGCAAAATATATATCGCTACTTCGCTAGTTAAAATTGAAGTTTACAATGAAGGCATTTGTTTAATCTCCCTGATAAGGGCTGCACCATGTGTAACTCGCCCGATCTGCATACATCAGTATCTGTGGTTGATCACAGAATTGACCACGATACATCATAACAGAATGAACCATTTTCAAAATATTTTCTTATTAATGTGTCAAAGACACAAATTACTGAAATAGCTCTACTTTAAGACACATTGATGAAAAAAAAAATCCCTTACCAGCTGATTTAATGGTCTGTATTTAAAGTCGTACCAATGTTTACAAAACATAAACTGCTGTTATTATATCTTCGAGCAGTTCTAGATCTTGTGTTACTAGAGGTGAAACACCAGCCCTGGGATCTAAGAGAACTACAATTCTTTTAGGTTAGATTGAGTCTGAATCGATGGATTATATGATGTTCAATAAGTTCAATCTACAGAGCTAGCTTTAATCGCCTTATAACAAGGCCATATCTAATGAAAATTGGTTTGGGCTATTGCGACTAGCGAAGCTGGCATTAATGAGCTGGCCTGTAATTCAGAGACTTTGAAAAGAAATAGATTTATCGCTCAAAATTGGAGATTACGTAGTTGGGATGTTCAAACGAGTTTCAGACTATACTTACAATAAGAAACACAGCTCCAATCATTGTGGCTTTAAGTTTTACATCCAAATCCATCAGAACTGCAGAAAAGAGAGAAATGGAACTCAAGGTTTTCAGGTAATTTTTTTAGATTTCCCAAATTGGATAATGCAATATTTGGAGGACATAACATCGGGAAAACAAAATATGTAAAAGAAAATCATGCTTATAACCAAGGTTATGAACGCTTGAGTAGATGAAATTGACTTTAATCGGTTATAATTCAGATATTCAGTCACTCATGTGAATAATAGTACCATATATAAATCAGGCGCACATACTTTCGTACCGCGATGCAATTTTTCAAGATATCTTACCGTGGAAAGATTATTTTTTTTTTTTGGATTTTATGTCGATAATTCATGTTAATTTGGAACACTGCATTAAAGTTTAGAAAATTATTTACTTATTGCTGTATATGAAAACACAAAACAGATCAGGGCTTTAATAACAACACATTGAAGACGATTTTTAAGAGGACTGATGGAGAAAACTTCCCCTCCAGCTGTTTTTTTTTTCAAGAAATTCTTACACGAGACGCCGAAGTTGTCCGCGTCAGTGAAGTACTCCCTGGCAAAGCCTGACCATTGTTTGTTGATGTTGGCGATCACTTCGTCGCTACCGATTGGCCGGATCTGGAAAATCAGGAAAGTTCCTTAACATGGAGACATGTCCTGAGTTTGAGTGCTACGCATAACCGCATGCCATCTTGTTTTCCACCACTGCACCTTTTAGATGGTTTATAGAGTTAATTGCTTGACACGCCGGACTGTTGTTTAATGAAAATATTTTTTTTCAGGCTGATTGGAGTGAGTATGAGGAGCGGAACTTTTCCTACAGGTCAATAGTCTCTGACGGGTCTAAACAATAACATTAGAGGTCATGTGATCGGCTGAAAATATTCAATCATTAAGTAAACTTTTACTCCCAACACATGAGGTTCAAACATAGCAAAAATTGTTCTAAGAATTTTTTTTTTCAATACACAGTTATAGAAAAACGCTCGCAGTAAGGGAACTATAAACTCTTCATGGTTTAGATCTTGAACCTATGACATATGGGAATAACATCGTGACGTTTCTTTCTATTCCTTCTTGACAAGCAAGGATGCACAAATTGTCCCGTCCCATGTGAACATTAAATGCTGCTGATGGTGACCAAATTAACGTCAAGATCAAATTCTCATATGATGCAACTACTGTTTTACAATTCTTGCTGGAATAGGTGAAGATAAAATAAAACTTGAACTTAAACATGCTGGAGGGATGAAGGAACGCTTCACTTGGATGAATGATAGCTTCATGGGATGGAATTAGTTATAATTATGGGGTGCAATATATGAACAAGTAACTTTTTATATGTTTTCAACAAAAAAAAATCCCCAGCATAATAGTAGAATTAAAGACGAGATACCAATATAAAAGCAGCGTATATTATTGGTCATATATGAGAGAAAAGCAATTATTCCGGAAACAAAGGAAAAGGCATTGACTAAAATGATAAGTTAAATAACTGCATAGTTAGTTCTGTTGTAAATAACATTGTATTTAGATGAATTTGCTGTTTATTTACTCGAATTTCTTTTCCGATGTCATATAATATTTATTATATACGAAGGCCGCTGTATCTAGACCCATGGATTTTAATTGAAAATGTTCTTTATTCTGGGACTGTAAAACATTATTTATATCTTATCACATAACAGAAAATGGAAGACAAATATCTGCTTGTATGATATGAACGAGAGTACTGTGCGATAGTGTAATTCTAGTGATGAAATGTAGTTACAGCACAGGATTATTATTCCAAAGGTCTAGGTTTCGAATCCTTGCATGGGTTCTGTGCCGTAATGACTCCAAGGGGCGTCTGTTCTCTTTACTGTAAAAGCTACATTACTATTTCTCTTTAATATTATGTTCCCTAAAAGGCGGACTCTTAAAAAACGGCACACAGCATGTAGAACACGACACACGGCACACCTCACGCGTGGCAAGGAAATGGAAGACAATAACTTGGA
>JAWDGP010000293.1:50000-95000 GCA_033675545.1 Elysia crispata
CATTCGATCCACAAATCAGACATTCTCTAAAGTAACAAGGAAAAAAAGGTTATGACAAAACTTCTTTTTAACAAGGCTTAGTAACTGTCTCTGAGCTTTCAAAAGCTTATTTTTCCTTGAAAAACAAATAATTATCATATGTTTTCGAAAGATTCAAAGAAGCTGGACTGTCTTTCCCTCAAAGCCATCGTTTTCAACAATTATTACCTAATACTTCTCACAACATTTGTGGCACGTCACAGGAGACGTAATAATTCCTGCCCTAGAGTACTCCATGTGTGTCAAGCACAAAAATATCAAACTTTGTCTCCCTAATCCGTGGGTCAAGTGATCCACCAATTAACGGTCCAAGCATTAAGTCAGGCGAATTTTCTCAACATTACTTCCTCAATCAATCAATCAATCAATCAATCATACAAATAACCAAACCGATCATTATTGATGCTTAATTTTTCGTAACAGTTTACTCTAACAATCACACATTCTGCTGGGAGATGGATGAACCCCCAATCTAGTTGGCCTGACCTGGTGGTGGTCCAACCATCCCTGGTCCATACCCTGGTGGAGCTGACGGGGCACCGTATCCAGGGGCTCCAGCCCCAGGCTGACCGTACGGAGGAGGCAGGTGGCCATAACCTGGCTGGACAGTCTGTGCTTGACCGTACCCTGGGAGCTGACCGTATCCTGACATCCCTGGTTGAGACAGTCCGTAGCCTGGTTGACCCATGTGTTGTGGTTGTCCGTAGCCTGGTTGACCCATGGGTTGGGACTGTGGGTAACCTGGTGGACCCATGGGTTGTGATTGTCCGTAGCCTGGTTGCATGGGATGAGCCACCATAAGAGGCTGGTCCGTTGTAGTCTTTTCGGACATTTTGTTGTCTATGGGGTTAAAAAATAACCACGTTAACCTGGATTATAACGGTTAAATCAGTGGGCTTATTGGTGTATGATATTTGCATCCTGACTTTTAGTTATGAAGAGAGATTTTCTTCTACTTCTGTTTACCTGTTCATAAGGGGAAATCTAAGTGCAGAGTGTTTATGAGTTTCTACTGCATGATTCGCTGGAGATCAGATCCCTTACAGCTCTTAGATTTGGCGGTAAGATATAATAATAATCGCACATGCATGTCAGTGTACGACATGGAGAGTTGAAGAATGTACGATGTTCACTTCGATAGATTTCTTCAGATGAAACTCTGGAAAAATTCTCGATTTTTTTACCCTGGACTCTAAGCCTCATACACTTCATAAACAAAAAACTATTTGGTAGTTTTTAGAGTATCAATGATTTTATTTTGATGATGGTGATCATAAAAGCTCTACGAGCTTTTTATTTATTTCGTTCATTGCGCATTTGGAATGGTCACATTCATCATCATCATCATCATCGTCATCCTCATCATCATCATCATCATCATCATCATCATCGTCATCATCATCGTCATCATCATCACCATCATCATCATTATCATCACCATCATAATAAATGCCATTTTTCACAGTTTAGGCCACACAAAAATAGACTTCCACCTATGTCTAACTTGTGACATTTGGTGATTTCGTTCCATGCGGTACATCCTCTCTACAGACCAGCTGCTATGATCCCGCCACCCCTTTGTCGGTGGTTCCTCCATTTTTTTCAATTTTAACCGTTTCCATTAGTGAGTGTCTAGTAAACCGGAATTGCATGTTCCCAAACATGGATTCTATGTGTAAACTACTAGCTTACGCCCTGTAAGAAATTTCTCGTTTACTTAAGGAAATTCCCACCAGACAGCTTTCGGTTTCTCCTCTACTATTTTTTATTTTTTAAATCTACGATGGTCTATAAGAAGCTATGCTTTTTCCTTCCACTTCATAAGGTGAATTTTTTGGTAGTATTTCAGTAGTCTTCTACACAATCGTAGTCAGTATCTTGGATTCAGTCTCTTTTTAAGTCGTAAAGGTATAAGTAAAGATGTGTTAGAGGAGAGCGAGAGAGAGAAAGAGAAAGAAAGAGAGAGAGAGAGAGAGAGAGAGAGAGAGAGAGAAAGAAATAGAGTGAGAGAGAAAGACAGAAAGGGAGAGAGAGAGAGAGAGAGTGTGTGTGTGTGAGAGAGGGAGAGAAATAAATAGAGAGAGAGAATGAGAGAGAGAGAGAGAGAGAGAGAGAGAGAGAGAGAGAGAGAGAGAGAGAGAGCTTTGGTTCAGATTGAAGATATACAAGGAAGAAACTAGATCGATGTCAGCTTCACTTTGATTCTAGGTGAAGTTCTGTTTGCTCTGATCTATGGCATTGTTTGCTGACTTACAATATTCTTCTAGCCCCAAGAGTGATCATTGTGAGGACTATTTAGATTATTTTTATTACACCTCAGCCTCTAGACAAACGTTCGGTGATTGTTATATTTCTCTAGACTATGGACCTCATGTTCTCTGGCCTATCTGAATCTCTGCTTTTCTCTGCCCTGTCAGTTCTAAAATACTGTTAGTCACATCGAAGGCATATGTGGCTGGCATATTCTGAATATTTTCCTGATGCAGGTGTTGAGCTCTGAACTCCATCTCCCTCATTTCAGAATGGGATGGCCCAAACCTGAGGTCATCTGTCATCACCGAATAAATCGATAAGTTCGATGTTAGTTGTCTGCATTGGGTCCCAGGTGCTTTTTACTTCTGTTGGTCTTTGCACATATTTTCCTTTACTCACATCACTAGTAATTTCGTTTGATTATTGCATTCTTCTCATTCCTATGAAAGTAGCGAGTCACATCTCAGAGCCATATAAAATAAGACGTTATATCTGAGCTGAACAGTAAAATTTTCCTTATAGAGTATACTCCTTCCAAATTTTGCTCTGATTGTTATATGAATTTTTACATAATATGTCTCCGTTATACAGAGTATCACTCCTTTTTTCTTGCCATGAAACATGCAATTTAAGCCCACAATATACCCTTCTGTAGTTTAGGTGCCACAGATACCTTGTTCGCCATACTTATGACCTTGTTTTGTGTAACAACCCCATTCTGGCAAAACAAAATAGACCATGACTGAATCTCATTTTCGTTTAATTTTTCCAGACCATGAAATCTCCAGTACCGCCTTTTCAACAACTCCACAAAGTAGAGATATATAAAGAAATGTGTTTCTTCTCTCTCTCTCTCTCTCTCTCTCTCTCTCTCTCTCTCTCTCTCTCTCTCTCTCTCTCTCTCTCTCTCTCTCTCTCTTTCTCTCTCTTCAAAGTTTAGATATTCAAAGAATATGCTTTTGATGTTACGTAAAAGATCTAGATTTTCTAAGGCAATTAGAGCCTTGTAAGTTACTCCTGGCCATAAATGCCAAGTGTGCTATATCTGGCACATATATGCACAACCATATCTATTTTTTATTTCTTTTCATAACAGCTACTTTCATATAGCTATTGAAGTCTGTGTTTGAAAATTCAAATTTTTTGTCGATGTATTTGATGATGCGGATTTTTGAGGGTTGGCGTCTCCGCACTATCCACACACTGCTAAGATCAACGAAGGTTATCCACCGCATCAACTTGTACATTTCTGTATTTACTGCCCTAACTCTAGGTACTTAAGTCTTTCCTTGATGTATTATTAGACCTACATATTTTTGCAGTTTGGAAATAGAAACGTATTTCATTTTGGCTATTGATTGAGTGGCAAATCGGGCTATTTTGTCGGTAAAGTCTAAATTCTCTAGCTTCGACTGGCGCGACTGCTGTGTTTCGCTCCTTATTCTTGGAACGATGCATCATGTGATATGGTTGAGATCGAAGATACATCTTTCTATCAAAATCGTTAAAATTGCACGACCGACGAGTAACGTAAACGCCAACATAATGCAAAATGTATTACACACACTTCAAAACTGATCCCTTAAAAATGGAGGTATATTGAGTTAAAGTTGGAACTTTATAAAAACAAGGAGTCGCAACAACAAACACACCACTACTCCTAACATCTTCAAATACAAAAGACAAAAAAACCGAAAGTATTTCAAAATAACAAGCATCAAAACTCCCAACATCAAAAGATAAAGACGATTCGACTGGATTTTGGAATCTCTTCACCAATATTAGACCTATTGATTTAACTTAACACTACTGCCGTTCGTAGGTTAAGATTTTATTCTAAAAATAACTGCCAACCAAGATTAAAGATTCATAGTTAATCTCTTTCAACCTGATTTTTACTCGGCTGACTGGCTTTAAATCGATCTTGGATCTTTGACAGCTTTTAAATAAAAGCCAGCAGAGCTGATGAAGGCAGGAGCAGTCCAAATTAGTAGAATAATGAAGCTGTCTGTTCAACTCATTGTGGAAAAAACTTCAAAAGAAGCGTTTTATGTCGCCGCTTCACCTTTATGTACAGAATATTAAGTCAAAACCAGAGGTGAAAATTTTGAAAGTTTCCAGAGGTTCAAAGCATTGTTTTTATTTAAAGCGCTTCATTTTGAACGAGTTTGACTCTCGAAGTTTTATAGGGAACGGAGTGTAGTTATTGAGTTTCGATGAAGAGTCGAAACCAGCAAAAAGCGCTAAAAGTTTCGGCTGGAAAAGATAAGCAGCGAGCATCTATTTTGTTTTGTTTTTTGTTTTTTTTTTTTTAAATATCGCCTTTGCCTTTTCCCACTAATTAATTTAAAATACCAAAAGATATTTTTGACGCATTATATACTCTCCTGAAGTTTTTTTTTTTTAAATACACCTCCCTTTGATTGTATGTTTTTATTGCCTCTATGAAAATCGATATGTAAATTAAGAAACTAATCTCACATATGTCTGAAGCAATGAAAGGATCTAGAGCTTCGTAATAATCAAATTCCTTAACCACTGACGCGCATTGCTATAATTATCTCTGTTCAAGTTGGTTAATGTATACTAACGTTCTTGTCTCGAGCCTACATGGAAAGAATACAGGTAGCAATAACTGGCCTATACTTGACGGAACAAGCAGAAATAGTAGGACAGGTGAATAACACAGTAACATAATACAGAGTTTCAATGTTGAATTAAGCTGACTGTAAAAATGTAAGAAACAAGATTGAAAAAAAAAATCACTTTCTAGTCAGGTGATGATAAAATAAAAAGAGTCGATGATTGAAATTAAAAGTAGCATCAAATAATATATAATAAAGAGTGAAGAGTTGCATTACAAGGCAATTTACAATCAAACCAGGCAGAACAGAATCTGTATAGAAACGCCATAACCACTGATGGTAGTTGGCTTATTTTCAAATATTATTTTAGATTCATTAGTAATGTTCTACATTCATATATAATGAGGCTAAAAGGAATTAATTATTTTTTTTATTTCTACATATTGTATCGAAATGTAAGCAATGTAAAACGTCAAGTTCACTGATTAGATGGTGGAAAAACGGTTGACCAGATAAAAACTTTGTAAGAAAAATCCAGCCAGAGGTAAAACGACCATCTAATATCGATTATAAACACGCATATACTGAACACAATTATAGGTATTAGTGTTACTTTTTATGGCAAGATACATAAAAATGAAGCGATCAAATTATACGTTTACCAAATACATGATAAACTAGTTGATTGACGACAATTTATGTAGATGAAAAAAAAAGAGATAAATAGATAGAAAAAACAAATACAAGGAAAGAACGGTATATAGATTTATAGGTATATAAAGAATAGACAGATAATTAGATAGATGCTTAGTTAGACAGATAGATTGTAGATTGATAGCTAGATAGTAGATAAAAAGAAAGAAAGATCGACAGATAAATAGATAGGTAGATCGAGAAAGTGATAGATTGGTAGAAATATTTTTATTTTTAAGAAATAGTTGTCTAAACATAAAGACAGACAACCAAACTGGCGAGTGGATAGTTAGACATACAAACAGACAGAAAACTAGATGACTTCCTAGATGTAGATACCAAGATAAATCAACTTTTTTATTTATTTTATTCTTAACATGTACCCTTTCTAAATGCCTAGCCTTTTGGAAAATAAGAGCTCAAGATAAAAAGTTATCCTATGCCACAAATGTAGTTTCGTTTGATACTTTGTAGCTCGGCAGTGAAAATTCCTATTTTAAGCCTTGGAAATCAACGACTAGTCCATTCAACATCTACGTTTAACAATCAAGGTATTTCTGGTAAGGTGAGACCCCCACCAGATAGCTTAAGCTGGGATTCATCAGTTCAACTCCTTTCCTACTAACCTCTCTACCATCACCATTCATAGTCTATCAGCTCTAGATCTACAATAAGTCTTCAAGGCTTTATTTGTTCTGAGTAACCGGTCTTTGTTAGCCTAATATTTCGAAATCCTACTTGTAAAGGCGTTAAATCTACGAGGTATGTACACACTTTATGCCCAGTACTTTCATTAAACTGAGTTGAGCCATTTACAGATCCACACCCTGGTCTGCGGCTTCACTGATCAACCTGGCAAGTTTGATGGGGATTAATCAGGCTATTGTTAGGGCCTGGGTGGTCTCTGATAACTTAGTACAGTCTTGGACAAATGAAGCTTTTACCCACATCGGTCGTGAGAATATCGTCCACCAAGAACGTGTTTTACCCGAGCCACTATGCGTTTAGATCACATTGAAACGGTCCGTGAAAAGAAAAAGTATATCTGAAATAAGATTCACGGTAGTTATCTAAAAGAGTGTTATGAAATTGGTTGATCTATCTTGGTACCTACATGTAGTCATCTAGCTATCAGTCTCTTCGTCTGTTTAGCTGTCCATCTCTCGGTTTGTCTGTCTGTCTGTCTTTATCTTTAGACATCTGTTTCTTGATAAATTAGTTATACCGTTCTTTAACTCTACCTATCTATCTATACATCTATCTCTTTCTATACATCTATCTCTTTCTATCCATCTATCTTTCTTTCTTTCTATCTATCTATCTAGTTATTACTCTACACTCTATCTATCTAATTATCTATCCATTTTCTATCTAATTATCAATCTTGAAACACAAGTGTATCATGGAGAGATTTTTAAAGTAAGATCGTCTACAACTAATGAAAATCTCCCACAGCTGAGCACTATAATCAATTATTCGAACTAAATTTCAAACTATCTATTAATCTATCTATCTATCTATCTATCTATCTATCTATTTATCTATCTATCTATCTATCTTTCTTTCTTTCTTTCTTAATTCTATTCATTTATCTGCCTTTTTCATCTGCATCTTATTATTATTGTCATAATGCATGAAGCTTTCTCTTCTCACGTCACTGACAGTAATCGATACCCTCTTGCGTGCAGTAACGCGGCTCTTTGCCTTTAAAAATTAATCAAACTATGGTTTTTACCGAAACATGGAAATGACAAGAGCGCTAAGTTTATGTAACTAGGCTGCGTATATATTGTGACGTCAATCTGTAATCTATCGAGTCCATGTTTTGTCCACTTCAGTGGTTGACCCGGATGAGTAGGGAAATAATACCTAACAACAGGCGCTAGTGACACTATTATTAATAGTGTCACTAGCGCCTATTGTTAAGTTAAGGCTTTATCCAGCTGTAGAGGATTTTAGCGTCGGCCAAATATTAACAGAAATAAGCTGGAGCTATTGAAATATCAATACCGTATATACTGCAGAAATAGTAAATTTCATTAAAAATATATATATATTTTTTTTTTGGATAACGAAGCAATGGCTTAAGTTTTGTTTGGGCAGAACAAAATTAGTGGAGCATATTTTTTTTTGCGTAGCTAACAATATTTTTTTTTTTTGCATAGCTAACAATATTTTTTTTTGCGTAGCTAACAATATTTTTTTTTGCGTGGCTAACAATATTTTTTTTTTGCGTGGCTAACAATATTTTTCTTTTGCGTAGCTAACAATATTTTTTTTTTTGCGTAGCTAACAATATTTTTTTTTGCGTAGCTAACAATATTTTTTTTTGCGTAGCTAACAATATTTTTTTTTGCGTAGCTAACAATATTTTTTTTTTGCGTAGCTAACAATATTTTTTTTTGCGTAGCTAACAATATTTTTTTTTGCGTAGCTAACAGTATTTTTTTTTGCGTAGCTAACAATATTTTTTTTTGCGTAGCTAACAATATTTTTATTTTTGCGTAGATAACAAAATTTTTATTTTTGCGTAGCTAACAATATTTTTTTTTTTGCGTAGCTAACAATATTTTTTTTTTGCGTAGCTAACAATATTTTTTTTTTGCGTAGCTAACAATATTTTTTTTTTTGCGTAGCTAACAATATTTTTTTTTGCGTAGCTAACAATATTTTTTCCTTAGAACGTGCAAAATGGGGCAAGGTGAAAAGGATGATTAAACATGTTCGAAAAAATATAAGGAAATAAGAAAAGTGACACAGAACAGAAAAAAAAACAAAAAAAAACGGGCCAAATCCTTAGACCTCGGAAGTCGGCAAAGAGAAAAACGCAGATAATAAAAAAAATTGGAAGAAAAAGAAAATGACTCCCAAAAGTGTTAGATAGATAGATAGATAGATAGATAGATAGATAGATAGATAGATAGACAGACAGACAGAGAGGGATAGACAGATAGACAGACAGAAAGACAGAGAGGCAGACAGACAAACACAGAGATAGACAGAGAGAGAGGAGAGCGACGCTGATTACAGAGATCCATTTAGAGAGAGAGAGAGAGAGAGAGAGAGAGAGAGAGAGAGAGAGAGAGAGAGAGAGAGAGAGAGAGAGAGAGAGAGAGAGAGATACATATAGAGAAATAGAGAAAGGAAAGTATCAGTCAGTGAGTTTGAAAGGGGATGGGGTGAATTAATTTACCTACAGTTGAAAAATTATAATATGCGTCGTTATATTTTTTTTTTATTTGAAATCAATCAAGCATCTCTATTAGAAGTATTGAGATTTTATGATGATCTTAATAATGATTGTCGTTAAGATGATATCTATAATAATGCCTATGTATGTGCTGGTAACAATTCAACAATAACGACAACAACAATTGTAATGGTAATATTACAAACAACAGCAACAAGACCACGATTAACCAAACCAACTAGCAACGCTTTAAAATACATAATAATAATAATAATAATAATAATAATAATAATAATAATAATAATAATAATAATAATAATAATAATAATAATAATAATAATAATAATAATAATAATAATAATAATAATAATAATAATAATAATAATAATAATAATAATAATAATAATAATAATAATAATAATGATAATAATAATAATAAAAATAAAAAAAAATAATAATAAATATATCGAGAAAGCAGTAACATTACTCTAAATATCTCAGTTAAACCCCTCGCCTTCAAATTTCAAGAAATCCAAGTCCCTCGATTGATGTAAAATTAGATGTACGCGTTCTATACCTCTGTGACTCTGTCAAGCACTCCTTTCTCATCACAACAAATACCGCTTTAAAAAAAAATGGAAAACACGAAATGATAGAAACTATCACAACTATCCATTCCTCCTGTAGAAAAATGATAAAAACTAAAACAAAACTTAAAGATTTTCTTCTGACCTTAGATTCAATCCAAGCCTGTACAATCCCTTCTAGAAGGCAGGTTGCTCTAGACTGACAGAGGCCAGAGTCGAGGCACAAGGATCCCAGTAGGGTAATTCCTGTAGGTATAAACGCGTAGACTAATGTCTGGAATTTCCTTCTTGACCGGTGTCAGTCTTAGAACCCGGGGAAGGCGAAGCGTGGTCTTACAGTATAATGTTTTCAGTGTTCACCTACATAGGCCTACCCCGGCGTTAGGCTTGGAGACTTTCTGCTCGAGATGGAATCGATCTTGGCTAGTCAAACAGCAAGATATCGATCTGAGTGATTGGCCAATAGCGTGTATGGGGGAACCATGACTTATTAGGATCAGCTGGTGGTACTGCAGTAATAGCAGTCGTGCTGCTTTAGGCAGTCAGCGCATATAGAATGAGAGAGAACGCGGTATGTTGTGTGCATCGTACAGGGGGACGAAGGGCCAGTAACTGTTGTGTTGATTGTTTAAAAGGGAAGTAACAAAAAATGAAGTGGTAGACTATTTAGACGGTAGGCTTGAAAAAGATACTGAATGTTTATACGGAGTTCTTTATTGTTGTTGTATAGAGCTGAAAGAGCGTGTTATTAATTGGCAGTACTAGGAAAAAAATCAAGCACATATATCTTACTCTCGTATTGTTTGGCTCAAGTTAATATGAAGTCTGTGAGACCGAAGTGAAGTCTGTAAAACGTATAATTGAAGGTGTGGATGAAGATAATGGAGTAAGAAGGTAGGAGGTAGAGATGAGTAGAAGTGATGGTAGAGAGTTTGGTATATAGACCGAAAGGCAGACTGAATTATCTACAGGTAATAGTGCTATTGTTTCTATTTTTTGTGCTTTAATTTTTATTCATAAGCTGTAAGAGCCTGATTTTAATTGGCAATACTGGGATGAAAAAATAAAGCAAGACATTTAACTATTATCTTATTTGGCGCAGATTAATATAAAAAGCTGTGGGACAAAAAAAAAAAGCCTGTAAAACATGTAAAGAAAGATATGGGTGAAGTTAATGGGTCAAGAAAATAAGTAACAAGGTAAAGATGGATACAAATAATGGTAGAGAGTAAATAGACCGATAGACAAACTGAAATATCTATAGATGTTAGTTAAAAATATGTACATAGATAGGTCAAAAGAGACATACGTATAATATTAGTAGAGACGTAAGACAAGAGTGGTGTAAGTAGAGAGAGAGAGAGAGAGAGAGAGAGAGAGAGAGAGAGAGCGGTGACAGAGAGAAAAACGGAGATAGACATAGGCAGTCTCTGAAAGAATAACCGAGACCCAGAGAGATACAAAGAGAAATACCATGTGAGAGGAATGAAGAGAATATGAGAAAGAGATAGAGAGAGAGGGAGAGAGAGAGAGAGAGAGAGAGAGAGAGAGAGAGAGAGAGAGAGAGAGAGAGAGAGACAGGCAGAGACAGACAGAAAGGCAGAGAGAGACAAAGAGAGTGGGAAGTGGGAGCAACAGATATACAGACACAAAAGAAGGGCAGTTGTGTTGAAGATATCATGATAGTACAATGAACATATATTTTCAATCACCATGATGACTATAACATCCAACAGTTTGAACAGTATGAACGAGCAAGCTTTAAATTGTTTTTCATCCTTTTTTTTTTTATTTAATTGACAGTTTTTCTGAAACAAGTGGAGGGAAGCAACTCAGTAAAACACAATGAATACACTCTTTTAAGTGGCATAATTTAAGTTATGACTCTTATTTGAGGGAGGAAAACAGAAGGGGGGTAGGAGAACAGCATGAAGAAAGAAAAACAATGTTTCACTTTTACTTTCTTCTGCTGGTTTACTGATTCCTAAATTCTATTAATATTGCAATTTTTTTTTTCCATGCATAATTATATTATTAGTTCTGCGGAAAAAAATATTTGTAAGGACATAAAAATTACTCTTAAAGATAGCCTCAACGAGTACTAGTCTTTAGTACATCTATGATAGCTACACAGATAATATTCCACAATACACTTTGGATTATGTGAATAATTATGGATTTACTTCTTCATTGAACCTAAACTCTGATAACAACTGGGAACAAAAAGTCTTCAGCTGATTGTAGATGTTCTAATATCTTTAGGAATGGAAGCTTTGCCCTAAGAACGGTCACAGGGTATGAATAAGCTGCAAATGTATCAACAATATGGGGACATTTAAATTTTAATGATGTGCTGGGAAAACTGATTCAATTTAATACATATTATTAAAATGTGTTTTTAAAAAACTGAATATTCGTTCATTACAAAGTGTGTGTTAACCTGCACCCAGTTTAGCCCTGTGATGATTAATATATAGAACTGTCAACATTCATACCCAAAAGTAATGAGCAAGTAGAATGGGAAATAGATCTTTACTATCATGAATTGTCTTTTCTAGATTTCGAGTAACGAGTAGACAGTTTGTCAACATTCCTTGCGTAATTTACTGATTCATGCACAATACATGTAATGTGAATGTCATTCTCTTCTACATTTTCCTCAAAATCATTTTTGCATCTTGTTTTAGTTGTGAGAACACGATGCGTAAAAGCCTGTGTGTACATATATGTTTAGACCATAGTTATATATATAATAAGATTGCATAGATTCGAATCACATTGATTGGGTTGTCGAGAACTGCTTTGATTTACATCAAACCTTTAAATATCAGCTGCTCATACACACGCTTTTAGCATGTTAAACGTCCCTTGGGTAGGACAATCAGTGGCGTCCCGACGATTGGTAGTTAAGTGAAGCCCCAAGCCCCAGGCCAGACGACGCGACTGATGTAATTATGTCTCTGTCAATATAGAACACAAGGAAATGATTCACTTTGCTCATCCATATTGTTTTTGTTTCTAGGAGAACCGCGAAGACCAAGGTCTCCACACAACCTCCCCGTCCGTGTCTAATCTGACTGTATCATCTCCCTTGTCTTCACACTCTTCCCGTGTGATTGGCCGTGTGTCGTATTTTCCTGGATGATCTGATTGGTCCAGGGTTAGAGAGGACATGCGTGACGTCATAGAGAAGCTCCGCCCTCTGCTGATTTGATCACTCGAGGTAGGGACAGGGCAGTTCCTGGTGTAGATAGAGGAGTATACCGCGTGAGGGTAATTCATAGAAGGCAAGTGGCTTTCTTGACAAGACTCCTTTGGCCAAAGGTCCCTTTCTAGGATGTACGGATGATGTGCGGGGAAATGATGTTGCAGTTGGCCCGAATGGACAGGCGGACCAATCCTTTGGGTGTGTGGGCAAGACTCACAGGAGGCTGCGGAGAAGTCAGGATATCTGTGGGAAGTTTTGGTTGTCAAATTTAGCGGCTCAGGAGAGTTGACATTGGTTGTGTTGTGATTTTTAATTTGTGAAAAGTCGGGACAAGCCGATAAACATAAATTGAGAGGTTGGTTCTCCTCTTGAACCTGAGGATGAGGAGGACAAAGACGTTCCTCCTGCTGAAAAGCAAGAGCCTCTCTATTGCCTTCAGTGGAGATCATATGCATGTCTGTTGGTGAATCTGAGAATAATTGCTTCTCAGAGTAAAGACCGATACACCGTGGGTAGTTAAGCTCATCTGCGTGTAACAGAGACTCATGTCCATTCTGTTCTATTTCAGATTGTAACATACAGTTCAATTTTGAAACTCTGTTCTTAATAGGACTTAGACCTAGCATAAGATTTCTTGACAAACTTATGGATTCTTCTGTGTTTCTATGTGTGTGGTTCTCAGGAAAATTATGGCTTAAATAGTCTTGTCTAATACAGACTGTCTGTGAGTTGGGGGGAGACAGTGTATCATCTGGTGTCACACTTGTGTGAGGTGAGTAACGTACACGGTTCGTATCTGTATGGTCGTAAGGATAATCTAAACGACCAAACATCGAGTGGGTTGGAGATTTTTCTTTGAGGGTAAAGTTTGTCGTAGCAACATGATCCTTTTCTCCATATAAGAATTCAGAATGTCCTAGTTTCCTTTTTTCCTCTATAGTTTTGTTTCTTGGACCTTTGCTGTTTTCACTGTAGTCTCTCAATTCTCGACCGTTCTGCGCAGGTCTATTGATGGAGAACTCTGGGTCTGTAACGGAATTGCTCTGTGGTTCCATTCTTGAAGTGCTGTCGCTGTATAACGCAAGGTGTAAATCTTTATTAGAGGCGACTTTATTCTCTACATGAACGTGTGTATCATGTGATCTATTAGAACGTTGAGCCGAAAATGTTGCACACCTCCTTCGTGCCAGCAAGAACTCCCTATCCACAGGACCCGTGCATTTCAGAGCCGCTGTCAAAATATCTTCATGTTTAGTTTCACTTGGATCTAAAATTGATGAACTGTGCGGTACCTTTGGTGTGCACTTAACACTTGCCATCTCTTCATCTTTTTTCGTCCCATATTTTCTTTGCGGAGAAATGAAAGAGTTTGGGAAGGTTTCATCGCCGGAGAATGTATAGGCTCTCTTTCTGTGTGTAGAGAAAGATAAACAGTTGCTAGATGGTTCAGAGCTAAACAGAATCGGAGCTTTCTGTTGTTGAAAACCTTGATGTGAATTATCACCCTGATGTGGTCCAATAGTATAAGACCCACAGATTGTGTTCTCACAATTCCCAAATGTGTCTCTACTTTTTGGAACAACTTCTTGTGCTGTATCCGCATAATGATTTCTTTGGGAACCAGATGGAGATTGGAGTAGGTCCGCAGATATCCGCTGACAACCCACTCCAGTTTTAGAGCTGCTTTCCTGACAAGTTGCGCTAAAACGTTTCAGCAAGGCAGGAGAGTTTTGTATCTGATAATTATCAAATTCACCGTCTACGGCAAAAGTCGGTCTTTTGTCTGTCGAACTATGTGTTGTAGGACTTCCAGATAACAGAGAGGCAGACGACACATTTTTGTCCTTGATATTGTTCAAACCGCAATCACCACGTCCAAGTGATGACTGGTTTACAGTGGCTGATGATACGTCCGCATGAATTTGTCCATTCTCTCTCACTGTCACTGGAGAAAATAGTTTAGTGCCAAATTCTGTTACTAGCAGGTCTCTGGAAGCGTGACGGCTCTGAGAAATCTCTTGTGAGGTTTTGGGACTTATATCCTTGTGGGTCATGCCACTGGATTTTCGAAAAATATCTTGTTTGTCTCTTTGTACGATTCTTGACATGTTCTCTGTAGTCCTGTCGATATTGACAGGGACAATGAAATTCGTGTTTGATGAGCACCGGTTGCCACAAGAATTTCTGCTTGCTTGATATTCATCATGATGGGTTAAACGGCATTCAGCAAGTTCTGTTTCTTGGTCCAGTGGAGAGGCTGTGTTGTAAGGCGTTGTTGAGGAATACATCTGAGTTTTGGAGTCTAATGCATCATGAGACTTGAGAGTTGGTGAGACGTTTTCAGAAAACGATCCTGGTGTGACGTTTGATGAAAGTTTTTCCTTATGAGAAATGTTATCATTATTGGATTTTTGCTCTTTATGCCAGTGATTTTCAGTATTGACAGAAAGAGAGATAGAATGGCATCGTCCTTCAGATAAACTTCTCTCTGAACCAGATGTGTGGATATTCATTTCATCAAGGAGTGTTGAATGAGTCATAGGTGCATCTGTGGAAACTTGTTTTTTGACAGGGATCGGTTTGTTTACAAGCAATACAGTTGAATTGGAAGATGCATTTATACTCTGCATAGGCTCAGAAACTGCTCCCATATTTGAAGACACAGAACATTGAGGCCGTTGGTTTAAAACAGAATATTTCGCATCAACCATTTTGATTACTGCAGAGGTGGAAACTTGTGAACTCTTTAATTTTGGTGCTATCGGTGTGAATTTACGAGCCGTGTTGTTAGTAGCGGTGAAACATGTTGAGGCCGTTTCTTTGGGACGGTTTATCAAGAACGCTTGCCGGAATGACGGCACATCTCCAGTCCCGAAAGCTGTTTGAACGAAGATTGGAATGAGCACGGATGAAATTGACTTCAGCTGAGCAGGTTTCGTGATAACTTGTACAGCGGGGTTCACAATTTGGGGCGACGATGCGGAAAGTGTCTCTTTCACCTGTGCAGGATTTGGTAACGTGGCTTGGAGTCCTGGAACCTCCGCGACAGTAGATGTATCTGTACTGCATATTCGATGTGGATTGCTTTTCTCTTTGTAAGGGTAAGAGTGACAGCTTTCTGCGTCTGATTTATTGGTATTTTTAAATGAATCATTGGTCAGTGCGTTGCTGATAAGAGAACTTGAATTTTGAAGGACACATTTATGAACTTCTGATTCAGTGGAAGCCGTAGAGGTTATATGATTCAACTGAGAAACAGGCAGAGTAATCTGTGGAGAATCCACTTTTGGAACATTTTTCGTCACAGTGTGCAATGTAATCGGTTTATCTGTTACTGCGTTATTGGCAAGTTTTGGAGTGAGAACTTCGGAGAACTCTGATCCATGGAAGGATAAGCTTGAGAGACGAGGTTTGTCATCAGCCTTCTTGAAATAATTATGATCATCGGACTTGTGTGTTAGATTACTGCTTTCTGAAGAGTCAAGATCGTTGCTGTTTTCATTGATGTTGCTGCTGTATATGTTGTTGTTTACCTCACCATTGATAGTGACCATACTTTGTACGTTTGGAGTTTTGCTGTTGACATCTTCAAGTGTGATAATATCCTCATTGTTGATATTGGTATTAAGAAGTTTTTCTTTTCTGTTGTTCAAATCAGTGTCAGAAATATTTTCTCGTGGCTCAGACACATCAGTACAATCTGCTCTGGTGACATAAGTAAAACCGTCAGGCGTATTTTCTTCCTGTTCATCCAAACTTATATGGATTTCTGGACTGTTGTTATTAGAGCCTGGCTCTTGTTGGCAGAGAGACTGTAGATGGTTTGTTACTTGTTGATAATTTGACATATTTTCACTCGATGAACATGGATTGTAAAGATGGCGATTATGCTGTAGCTGATCTGTTTTATTGGCGCTACACTCAAGGCGGTTTTGTTGAAGAGAACTCAGACCAGTGAGCGTTTGCTGATGGTTGATTGTTTCACCGCTTTGTTGCTTTTTATAATTTTGTCGCTGACAACTTTGTTGCAAATTTTCTTTGTGTATAGAGGAGTTAACAAAGACCCCTTGATCTGGTGTCGCCTGGTCAAACTCTGCGAGAAGAGATCTTCTGGCGTGATCCAGCTCATCCGAGTCTGGAGTTATTCTCGTGCTGTCGTTACTCCCACAGATGTTTTGATCGCTTGACCACTCGTGAAGAGCTTGTGACAGCAAACCATCCACTTCTGGTGGATTTTGGTAAGGAGTCCCTCCACAATCGTTGGAGTTGTCCTCCCTGCCACTGTTATCATCAACTCCTTTGTTGTCTGCACTTTCGTCAGAGGTAGAAGAGACGGCGGCAGGGGGCGTAACTTGCATTTTCCGGTTACTAATGTCGGATGAATATCCAGGCATGCTGGATAGAGGGGGATCTGACAGCAGGTAGCGGGCGACCAGGGAGGAGGAGGCGAGTTCAGCGTCAGATCGCATGCCGGTTTCGCTTACATCTGAGAAGAGACATGCGTTGATTATGATTATTTTAAATAGGATACCACCTTTTTAAATTGAAAAACTTATTTGGTACTAGTAATAGACTATACGAGTATTGTCTTAAAGGATGGTAAATACAATGAAACTTCACCCAACGGTTACTCCTAATGTTTTCACTTAAATTCTTTCACCTTTTGACCATATTTGTTTAACATTCCAAACCAAAATTTATTGCCCTCTCCTTCTGATTTATCAATAATCTCTCATCATAAAGACACATTTTTTTATTATAAATTATTCCATTAGCAAATCTGGGCTCGATTCTTTTCATCTTTTCCGACGTCATAATCTATTTTTGGATAACCTCTACATGAAAGAATTTAAGAGCTTTTGGACTGAAAAAAATAGATAGGGCTACCATAATTTGGCAACAAAACGTTAGAAAATCAACGCATGGCTAATAGGGCGCAATGATATTGTAACCAATGAACCTATGAACATAATATTGCAAAGCGAAACATAATATCGCAAAGCGAAACATAATAGTGCAAAGCGCAACATAATATCGCAAAGCGCAACATAATATCGCAAAGCGTAACATAAGGCAAAATGCAACATAATAATTATGGCAAGCGCAAAATAATATCGCAAAGCGCAACATAATATGGCAAAGCGCAACTTAATATGGCAAAGCGCAACATAATAATATGGCAAAGCGCAACTTAATATGGCAAAGCGTAACATAATATGGCAAATTGCTAGCTAAGGTGCCAGACCTACCCCTGGATCCCTGAGACTTGGACGGGGAGTCTGGCATCTGGTGCGGAGCACAGCCGCTCAGGTGATCCAGCAGACTTGTCTTCAGCTGCGAGGACGTGCTGCAGCCTGGCGCGGGGACTGTCTGCAGGAACTGCGTCACTTCCTGGGCACACTCGCTGTAGCCCAGGCTGTACGACCTGGAGCTCAGTTGACTCCGCTCTGAGAAATGGACGGACGAATTAGCCAATAAATATATATACACACACACACATATAACATATATAAATACATATATATTCTTCTCAAGTGTAAATCTAATTTTCAGATGGTTATTACTAACTTGCTTCAATTTATTTTATTGTGTTTACATTTTGGTCTAAAAAAATAAAAAAAATACAGCGCAATGGCAAGATATGTAACCGTTATTCAAAGTCGTAATATCGATGAAAATGACATTGAAAGTAGTAACAGCTGAAACAATCTTTAATCACAATTTTGAATTAATCTCAAAGAAATATTGCGATAGCTATATCAATTGTTCTTGGAGCTGAAAATAACAGTCTCGTTTGTAGAATGTTGATTGTTAGGATTTTTTATATATAAAAGTAACCCAGATAAATGTATGACAACAGATTTTAAAAAAGCTGAAACAAAATTTAACTTGTGCAAACATGGTAAAATCATACAGTTTGTCATACCTTTGCTACCGCCATGGAGGACACGCATGTACTGCACTGCCATCTCTAGAATGTCAGCTTTCTCTAGCTTAGAAAACCGCCGATTCTGGTATTGAAAGAAGTAGCGGAAATACAGCATTAAATAGTGCAGATACATCGTGCTCTTATTGCAAAAAGAATCAGATTCTTATCTCCTTTTCTATGAAAATTTCAATTTTGCCTTATCTAGATCTAAATTTGAAACTACTGCATATTTGAGGCATACATATTGTGTATCGTTTGTCTTAGATGTTTGTGCGTCCAATGGCAAGTTTGAAGCGATTTGGATTTCCCCAATCAAGATTGCAAGTCACTCAGAGAGGCTTAGTAAATACCTTCGACATGAACCTTTCTTTTTTAGGGAGCGTATTGACGTATTGGTATGAGCTGTGCCACTCTTTGAGTGGCAAGGAGATGGGTGCCGAAGCATCTATAAATCAATGGTTCTAATTCCACAATTTCGAACATTTTTCGGTCATTTTCACCTAAAGCCTTATCCTAACCACTGCTGAGCACTACCTAAAATTCTAGCTCTTATAATTCTTACTTATAATTAACCGGGTGGTTTGCCTCCTCTAGATCTAAAATTTGATACTGCTACTACTACTACTGCTACTACTACTACTACTACTACTACTACTACTACTACTACTACTACTACTACTACTACTACTACTACTACTACTACTACTACTACTACTACTACTACTACTACTACTACTACTACTACTACTTCTATTACTACTACTACTACTACTACTACTACTACTACTACTACTACTACTACTACTACTACTACTACTACTACTACTTCTGCTACTACTACTAATACTACTACTACTACTATTACTACTACTACTACTACTACTACTACTACTACTACTACTACTACTACTGCGACTACAGTGCTATTACTACTGCTACTACTACTACTACTAATACTACTACTACTACTACTACTACTACTACTACTACTACTACTACTACTACTACTACTACTACTTCTACTACTGTTGCAACTATTATTATTATTGTTATTATTATTATCATCATCATCATTTTAATTTGACTGCTAAAGATTTACTGATAACGACAAGGCAACGTCAAAGTTATCAGTCAATCACATATTGATTGCACCAGTCAGTACACAGATTAAGGAATTGATCGATCAACCTTTAAATGATAAACTTAGGTACCACAGAATGATGTGAAATGATAAGATCTAAAGGCGTTCAGTAACCAGTGACTCGGCCTGTGTATGGCTAACTGTATGTGTTTACACACTTGGTGCCATATCAGCCTGACGGAGGTGGAGAAAATTTCAGGAAATCCTATCTAACTAACTATATATATATATATATATATATATATATATATATCTTTATGTCTCATAACTATCTGAGTAGCTATCCATCTATCTATCTATCTCTCTAGCTTTCTATCCATCCATTTACCTATTTATCCATCTGTTTATCTATTTATCCATCTACCTCTATCTAACTATCTATCTATCCATCTATCTATCGATCTAATATCTAACTAGCTATTCATATATCTTTCTATCTATCTGTCTTTCTTTCCAACTATCTATACCAATATATAATATCTATTTATCTATCTATCTATCTTTTTATCTATCTCTCTATCCATCTATCTATTTATCAATTCATTTATCTATCTTTCTATCTATCTGTCTATCTGTCTTACATTTTTTCGGACTGAGTCCGGTATCAGAGCCCGTAACTCTGCCAGACTGGCGTTTATGCGAGCTCGCCGCCTCTTCTCCATGTCTGGTTTGGATCTCTGAAAAATCAACAAACATGAAAGAATATCGGCTGAGAAAAACAGTTTTAGATATCAAGTGCAACCAATTTTCATTGTAAGGGCAATGGGAAGCATATGGGATAAGGAGGTGTTTACTGTTTATATTTAAATACTTGAGAGTCTTTATCGCAATTTAATGCATAACTACATAAAGAATTATTACTTTATGTGCATTCACGCTAAGTAATCTTAACATTAATACCAATTCTTTCTTCCACTTTGTAGGATGCCGATATCAATATTTTTTCTCATCTCGTCTCTGTTAAGCTGGAGCGGATTAAATTTATACCCTTAAAACGGACTGAGATAACTGTGCGCTAGAGAACTTTTAATAAAGAAACAATAATACAAACAAATCATCTACCCTTGTATATAAAAACAACCCCCACCAACTGCATGATTTATCGAAGATACTTTTCAAACGCAATACTTTTCTCTAATTATTGAGTGGAGAAACCAAAAATAGATGAAGAACATTTTAACATAATGGTTTGAACTATCCATTGTTTATTTTTCTCGACAGCTTAAAAATTGCAAAAAGTGCATACAAAAGTGCTGTGTATGTCATATTCTTACCAACTAAATAGTCCAAACGACTTAGTCTTAAAACTTGGGACGATCACAGAAAAGACAAGCTTTTTAAAACCTTATTTTTTAAAGACGATTGATATAAAATCAACCAAACTATTTTCCGCTCATTGTGTAAATCTTAATGACTCTCTGTGTAGCGGTTCAAGTTTAATAAATGTACTCTTCCTTCCTGCTGAACATTTCTAAATTTTTTTTTGCAGCATTAAGCGATTAAGGGCTCTTTCAATATTTGGGACACATTTTGTTATCTTCTTTTTTCATTTACGACAGCGCGCAAATTTTTCTGATTTGCATGAGTTTTACTATTTTGTGTTACATTTTGAAGTCCTTCAACTTAGTATTGTGTTTAGTCGGTGTCTAATATCATTAATTAGAACCTGCAGGATATTTTTTTACATTGACTTATCTATTGTGAGACACAGACAGGTTTATTCTTATGGGAAACCCAAATAATATAGCATAAAATCTAGGACACAAAATATAAATGGTAAGAACACGAGATTATTCGGTGCTCACTTTCTTTTTTTTAATTTGGAAATTCGCAAAGAAAAAAAAATGCTGAAAAAAATATCATTTACTCTAAATCTGTAATTATCCATTTGTTTGATTCTTTTTTATAACTTTCTAAACGTTCATAAGAAGGCTATAAATTCCCGAAAAAAGTGGGTAAATTTGCGCCTCTTTGCGGAAGTTCTTAGCTGGCCATTCATTTGAGTCTACATGATAAAGGGCACTTAAAATAATATATAAACAGACAGTGATTTTTTTTTTACAAACTAGCGGGCTATTTTCTTTATGTTAGTTGTAAAAAAACAAATTACTTAAAAAAAAAAACCAGATGTCAGCATGTGTTATCCAGGTTATGAAGAAAATGCTTCTAGTTTAAATGAGTAATTTTGTCCTTATTTAAATGACCAATTAGATTATTACGGTCGTAAGACGGAAAAATGGCGTTTGTGACTGAGTTAGAATTAATACAGTTTCTATTTATCTCCCTTTAATACTCCTACGTTATTTTTCTTTTTACCTTTTTTAGTTATTTGATGCACTTTTTACATTTTTTGTTCTTTATTTCGTTTTGCTTTTTGGCTTGAGAAAAATATCCAAAAAAGAAGTTAAACATTTTATCGAAAAAAAAAATTTTCTCTCAAAATATGGAATATCATATTTTTAGCAACGCACAATCATTCTATTTCTAGGAATTTTGCGAGTGCCTTACTTTTGTCATGTTTTGATAATTTTTTTTTCAAATCCTTGATTGCTTACCTTGTGACTCCCGGCCCTTGATCTGGCACCTGTGTTGTTATTGCGGAGATGACCGTCTGCCAAGACTCCAGAACTCCCTTCAGGCATCATGTGACTTCCGTTACGCCTATTTGACGATTATAAATATAGACCGAAGTCCTAGCTAGGTCGAGAAGCCGGCAGCGCAAGCCTATGTTAACAGCTACGTCACAGTTGAAAAAAGCTTTTCTTGAAAAACCTGGCCTAGATTTAAAAGCAAATGCCACCGAACACCGTTCACCTACACAATACCGTGGAGTCTCCACCGGGAGACATAATTAGACCATACCGCTGACGGTCTCACTTCTGCTGGGACTCTTGCCCACCACTTCTGCTTCCTCGCTTCTGGGACTATAAGGGGAAGGTAACGAAAGGAGGGGAGGGGAGAGGAAAGCTGAACAAGGTAGAGATTAAAGAAAGATAAAAATAAAAAAAAAAGGATTCAAATTTTTCAGAGTGGTCGCGAAGCTTCAAAAAAGAAAAAAAAAACATAAAAGGTCGTCGTTTTTAATTTAATCCAGGTCACGCTTGGTCGCATTGTCCATCAGATGTCTCTCTGGTTAAGGAGTGAGGTGGATATGTGTTTGGGCATGTGAGAGTTACCTGCCCCCTGGCTGCGGGTGGACAATCAGACAGTTACTTGATTGAGCGTTCCTGGGACCAGGACAAGACCAAGACCAGGCGTGAGGAACCGAGGGGTCATCGCAGGACACGGCTCCCTTTTGCCTCTACCTGGGGGGGAGGGCAGTGTGAGGGGAGAGGGGTAGGGGCCGGGGATGTGAGATCAAGATATCGGGACGACAGTCGAGTCTTAACGGCCGGTCTACTTGCGGACGGCGACGGCTTTCTCCTTCGTCGTTTCCAGATCTATCTATCAGCTGATTCGCATTTTTCTCTCTTTCATTTTCTTTATAGATCTATTAATTTTTTTAAAATTCTTCTTTATTTCTCTTTCTTTATTACTATGTTTCAACATCTGTCTCATATTTTGTTCTTTATATCTGTTTTTGTTGTCTATCTGTCTGTCTGTCTTTGTCTCGGTCTATCTGTCTCTGTCTGTCTGTCTGTCTGTCTGTCTGTCTCTCTCTCTCTCTCTCTCTCTCTCTCTCTCTCTCTCTCTCTCTCTCTCTCTCTCTCTCTCTCTCTCCCTCTCGAAACAAAAAAGCAGTCAAACAGCGATAAAGTGTGGGTGCCGTATTGAGGTGCAGGTTCGATCCTAGGCCATACCATCTGTTCTCTATCATGTTAACTTGTCTTTCGATTTATTTGTCTTGATGTAGATCTAGATTTGTGATAGATTGTTATCTCTCTCTCTATCCTATCTCTCTCTCTCTCCCTCCCTCTCTCTCTTGTTCCTCCCTCTACAACTTTAGTATTGTTCTTAAAATCGTTGCCTTTTTTCCCCTTTTCCTTTTCCTCTTCTTTACTTCTCTTGCATTATTCACGAAATAATTTTAGGGTAGCAAAACTTAATAATATATTATAGATTGGGTTGAATTTATTTTGGTTCGTTTCAGATTACTTCGCTGTCTTTCTTGGCATGTGTGTATGAGATCATGGATGAGTCCGACAAAAATCGTCAAATATTATTTTAACGCCTATTGTATTTGCAATATTTTATTCTCCTCCTCACATATCAGTATTTTTTTTTCCTTTATTTTTCTTCTTACATTTTTTTGTTAGGAAAAAAACAGATTCAGGCAGAAGAAAATTCCCAGTCACAATAAGGCAGACAACACTTAAGACAAACAATACACTCAGACAGTTCATGTTCGCTATCAGCCTAATGATACAGAGGAAAAATGTGTACTATTATTTATGGTTTTAGAATGGCACAGATTCTGAGAACAGTATAAGCCAGGTTTTTATCGCCTTTGATCTGTCACGAACGTGCTGGGCTTTACACACGATCAATACACACGACAATCTCGCTTTAATTGGTTTTCGCGAAATTGTTCTATGTCATTACATCTTTTAATAACGAGTATAGATCACTCTTACTGAGGGAAGATAAAATAATAGAATATTTGAACCAATAGCTGAGCGTCCGGATGTGACGTCACAACTTTCGCCTCTAATACAATCATATTACAAACCAAATAATTATGTTTCTGTAATTTATTTCCTAGCTACGAATACTTCTAACCATTTCCATTTTCAATTATTGTTATATAATGAGAGAGCTAATATATTAAAGTTGTCAAATTCCCCTCTATGCTTTTTTTATTGTTAAAGAACCCCCCCCCCCCCACCCCCCCCAAAAAAAAAAAAAAAAAAAAAAAAAGGTTTCCAAAGATAAAAAAAGATGTTTAAAATGCAAGTTCATAGCCCAAAAGAAGATAAGAAAAGTATATACTTCATGCACACTTTTTGTAGATGCTGAAGAATTATTTTTTAAAGACATTTTGGAATCAGCAAACATTTACCAAATATCCGAGGGGCGTAGGCAGATAGAGATAGACAGAAACAGGGTGGAGAGAGAGAGAGAGAGAGAGAGAGAGAGAGAGAGAGAGAGAGAGAGAGAGAGAGAGAGAGAGAGAGAGAGGTAATCTGATAAATAAAAAGAAACAAGAGAGAGAGACCGAGAGAAGAGTGGGAGACAGAATAATTAAAAGAATGAGGTAGATTGTGAAATATTTTATAGAAAAATAGATAAATACTGAGGTTGAAATTAAAAGCTATTCAGATATGGAGGAAGACACAGAGAGAGAGAGAGAGAGAGAGAGAGAGAGAGAGAGAGAGAGAGAGAGAGAGAGAGAGAGAGAGAGAGAGGCGGGAACGAGAGAGAAAAAGAGAGGGCGAGTGAGAGTGAGAGAGAGAGAGAGAGAGAGAGAGAGAGAGAGAGAGAGAGAGAGAGAGAGAGAGAGAGAGAGAGACTGGTTTGCTTTTACACTGTAAAGTTATTAATTCATTTTCTCTAAGAAATACTTGTTGCGGCGAATTCTTAATATCGTGAAATGACCGCCATTTAGCCAACCACTGTACAACAAAACATTGGGTTGCAATCGTCAGCAGACATATCCAGTAAAATACTTGTTCTCTACACAAAGTTTAATAGCTTTCCTGCTAAAGGAAATAAAAGGCTAAGTTGACATCTTAGTAGCAACTTTTTCATACAAAATAGATTTTAAAAGTGTAACATTCATGTAAACTTTACGTTCTCTTAATGAGACAGGAATATCTTAGACAGGGGCGGTATACACATAACTTTGATTCCCAGAATCATTGAGAATGTGTGGAGCCTTGTATAGAACATACTTATAGTAGAATTTTGCCTTTTTCAAATTCGCAATTTCACTGAATTCGGTGTGCATGTCTATTTTTCGGTGATGATAAAAATTAATTGTGTGTCAATGTGTGTGTGTGTGTGTGTTGTTTTTTTTTTTTTTTTTTTTAAATTTTGAGATGACAGAGAGAGAGAGAGAGAGAGAGAGAGAGAGGGAGAGAGAGAGAGAGAGAGAGAGAGAAGAGATAGAGAGAGATTGGAGAACTCACAGATTTATTTAAAAAAAGGGTAAAAAAGGGGGGGGGGGGGGAGTGGGGGGAAGGGGGGAAGGGTCAGCCCCTTTACGTATTATTAGCTCTGAAGGACAAGGGCGGACAATCAGTTTCTCGTTCTCTCAACCCCCACAGAGCGCTTTGTCTCCCCTTGCCGACCGTTCTCAAGGGAAAGCGTCAGTGTGTGAGAGAGAATAGCTCCATGCTCCATGCTAGCCACAGGGCAGTTTCTTTTAGTCTCGCCTGCAGCTTTTCAAAGCGCTTTTCTTTTTCTCATTTTTCTTAAATTTCCTCCTTATTTTTTAACTGCTTTTGACTGTAATCTGAAGATTTTAGTTCTCATAGAAACCCGCCGTATCATCGCTCTATAATGACAGTGGTCAGACGAGCGCAAGTTTGCAGTTGCTTTTTTTTTTTTTCTTTCATTTCTTCATTTCACCCGCCCATTCTATTCTTTTGATTCTGTCTCTCTTTCTTGTTTTTTCTTTTCTATCATATCTTTTTTAATCTGTTCTTTTCATAATCCCCATGCTTTAAAGCGTGAAGGAATTTTCAACTCCTGAGAAAATGAAGATGGGGAAAAAATGAAAGCAGATATGCGCACAAGGACAAGAGTCTACCGGTCAAGGACCGTTTCCACAGATTAGAGGCTTTATATGGTTTTATTTCATGCGGTTTTCCCGTTTTAAGTATACATACAATTGAGTAAAGTTTGGGTTCAAAATTTTGTACAAGATTATAGTACAGTGCTTTTTACTTTTATATATTTATAATTAATGAACGTTTCTGCATTTAAGAGTGTTTAAATAAAAAAAAAAAAAAGGAAATGAAAAACTTTTTGGAGATTTATCTAGTTTAATGCATGTCAATAAATATCATTTCCATTGTTAGCTTAAGCATTATGCACTCTTTACCTTTTTAAAAGCTCACGATGTGTTAACCACCCTTTGCTTATCATTGAAAACATTAAAATGTGACGTATTTTTTTAATAACTTTTTTTTAAACATGAAGTTTATTATATAACACATTTTTTATTCAGATGTTTAATGTTAACCAATTTATGACAGCAATTATTTTTACTGTTTTTAACGTTATTTTGCCTCTTTTTCTCAAAGGGTTAAGGATTTTTTAAACTTGACACTAAGAGGGTTAACTTTGAGATCCGACATCTAACATCCAATGGACAGTCCAGTCTACACCTGCATCAGGTTTAAGTTTGCGTGAAATGGAGATTGTGTGTGTGTGTGTTAGGAGGGGTGGGAAAGGAGGCCGCGGGGGGAGGGGGAGCGACAGGGATCCGTGACTGCAGTAAGAGGAGATGATGGTTTTCTTTATTTAATTCAATGCAAGAAGATATGCGTCTGTGATAATGAGGTGAGACGAAGGCACTTACGGTTGGTTTTGAGGATGGAAAATATACTCGAGAGAAGTGTTTCAAGGAGAGAGAGAGAGAGAGAGAGAGAGAGAGAGAGAGATGGAGAGAGAGAATGGAATAAAAAGAGAGAGAGGGTTAAGATGAGAGAGAGAGAAGGGGGAGAGAGAATGGAATAAAGAGAGAGAGAAGATTAGGAAGAGAGAGAGAGAGAGAGGGAGAAAGAGACAATGGAATAAAGAGAGAGAGAGGATTAAGGAGAGAGATAGAGAGAGAGAGAGAGGGGGGGTGAGAGACAGAGAGGGAGAGAGAGATAGAGAGATAGATAGAAAGAGAGAGAGAAATAAGAAGAGAGAGAGGATTAAGAGGAGAGAGAGAAAGAGAGAGATTATTCGGGATAATAAAATAAGTGGAGCGGGGTGGAAGTAAAGTGGAAGTAAAGTGGAAGTAAAGTGGAAGTAAAGTGGAAGTAAAGTGGAAGTAAAGTGGAAGTAAAGTGGAAGTAAAGTGGAAGTACAGTGGAAGTAAAGTGGAAGTAAAGTGGAAGTAAAGTGGAAGTACAGTGGAAGTAAAGTGGAAGTAAAGTGGAAGTACAGTGGAAGTAAAGTGGAAGTAAAGTGGAAGTAAAGTGGAAGTACAGTGGAAGTAAAGTGGAAGTAAAGTGGAAGTAAAGTGGAAGTACAGTGGAAGTAAAGTGGAAGTAAAGTGGAAGTAAAGTGGAAGTACAGTGGAAGTAAAGTGGAAGTAAAGTGGAAGTAAAGTGGAAGTAAAGTGGAAGTAAAGTGGAAGTACAGTGGAAGTAAAGTGGAAGTAAAGTGGAAGTACAGTGGAAGTAAAGTGGAAGTAAAGTGGAAGTAAAGTGGAAGTAAAGTGGAAGTACAGTGGAAGTAAAGTGGAAGTACAGTGGAAGTAAAGTGGAAGTAAAGTGGAAGTAAAGTGGAAGTACAGTGAAAGTAAAGTGGAAGTAAAGTGGAAGTAAAGTGGAAGTAAAGTGGAAGTAAAGTGGAAGTAAAGTGGAAGTAAAGGTGCTTAAGACGGAACAGGCAAGAAGACATTCCTTCACTTGGTTTTTAATATTTTCAGTGAAGCTGCAGTGTTTGTATGAGTATTTACTAGAGCAAAGATGACTGCCCTAGTTTACTGGAGCGCTTACTGGTCAGAACAGTTTCTAGGGATTAGAGGAAATAAAGAGTAAGAGGGTGAATAGATGTTTTCCTCGTACAGGGGATGCGATTTTATATGTAGTTATATACCTTTGTCGAAAATCGTGAATTTTTGTTCAACAATTAAAAGAAGAGCGTAATAGTTTTCTGTAAATCTTTTCTCCTTCAACTTTCACACCAATGTGTATTTGTTTTTGCAGATTTTCGCTCGATCCGCTAATAATAAAAGTGTAGAACTACAAATAGGTAGCGTAACTCTTTGTTAAATCGTATTCCCTATTATCTTTAAATTTCAGCGGGAATAAAAGAAGAAACAAAAGAGTGGAGTATAGAGCTTAATAGGTAGCTCTCCGCTATTTAAGGAAAAAAAGATATAAAACTGATATTGTTGTCACACTTGGGGCCTAGAGTTAGTTTACTCTGTGTGGGCATAGGTCAGACAGACTCAGCCGATCCGCAAGCACTGCATCTTGGTATGGCTCTCTTCACAGGCACATCGGAGTTTCCCGTTCCATTGTTTCCAGTAATCATCTATGCACGGGTCTATTTGCACACAGCTTCGGATATCCCAATGTCAATGGTATTGTTTGAGATCAATGCGCCGTATATAAATCTTACTGTCAACAGATTTTTTCCCCCTGTGTATTTACGGTATTTAAACAGACCTTGAAAGATCAAGCTGGAACAGGTATATTTTTTTAAATGTGAAATGGGAGACCGAGTTCATGAAGCTTTTCTGAATCGAATGCAGTCTTACAAAGTTTATATGATCCTCCCTCCCTCCCTCTCTCTCTCTCTCTCTCTCTCTCTCTCTCTCTCTCTCTCTCTCTCTCTCTCTCTCTCTCTCTCTCTCTCTCTCTCTCTCTCTCTCTCTCTCTCTCTCTCTCTCTCTCTCTCTCTCTCTTTCTCTCTCTCTCTTTCTTCCTCTCAGTTTTATTATTATTATTATTGTTATTATTATTATTATTATTATTATTATTATTATTATTATTATTATTATTATTATTATTATTATTATTATTATTATTATTATTATTATTATTATTATTACTATTTTTTTTTAAGCCGAAAAAGACTTATTATAAAGAGTACCAATGACAGAAAATATATACTCTTTTAGAAGAAAGTACACTCGCTTTTTTTTTAAACACGCTTTAAATGAAATCTTATTAAGCAAGTTTTAGTGAACATTTGATTGGCAGAGAAATATCCCTGAAATAAAAACTATGGATGGATTGGTATCATATGGTAATACATAGCTAAACGCAGATCTCTCTCTCTCTCTCTCTCTCTCTCTCTCTCTCTCTCTCTCTCTCTCTCTCTCTCTCTCTCTCCCTCGCCTGTACTTACTCACCTTTTTCTATACAAATAAATTTATCCTTTTTTATTATATCGTTCTGTTATTCATTTATTCTTCTTACCCCTCTCGCTTTCTTTACATTTTTTATTAACACGCGTAGTCAATCAACTCTGTAGTTTCATTTTCGGCAAAGAAACACAACATTATGTCTGATTTAGACCTAATTTTGCAATCTCTGTAATAATTCAACACCTGGTAGACCAAAACAAACTGTAATTGCAAAATAATGGACTTATCACATTTATCGTTTAATATTTGTTGTTTTGAATTAGACAACTTGGTACTGCCTGTGGGTTGATTGGTCCCTATGTACTTAAAGTTAAATAAACGAAGTAAAAAAAAGGTTACACTTGAATATTTAGTGTAACAAGGTCAACAACAACAACAATAATAACAGCAACAACAACATCAACAAAAAAATGTAAATATTAAAGTGAGAAATCCTTCACAAATCCAACATTTATTACTATTTAAAAAAAAAGTATCTTAAGCTTTCTAGCCCTCTATCTTTAAACAAAAATAAATAAAATGTAAAAATAGAAGCAAATACGTACTTTGGTTTTTCAAATAAAAATGTATTGTTCAAATCAAATGTAACAATAGAACAAAAGGAATTTACGCTATGGCTAATGTTGACTAAAAACTTGGAGAATTAGCTTAGTAGGGATTTAAAAAAATACAATTCATCAAAGGAGAACAAGAAAGTGAAAATCTTTGTTCTAGGCTCTGGATTATACGGAAGAAGGAAAAAAATATTTATTAAGTCAATGCTTACTTTCAATACGCGCTTTATTATTGAATCTTCGAAACGAACCCATGCCCTTCTTGTTTTAAATTACATCACCTGTTGGTCCAAATTGACTTTGGTACGAACCTTAACAGATCTACTCCTTGTCATAATTTTGCCCATAGTAGTATGTGATGACGTTTACTAAAATAAAACTTCACGAGTACTGGCTTTGGCTGGTTTATTTATTCATTTATTTATTCGTTTATTTATTTATTTATTTATTTATTTATTATAATTATTATTATTATTTATTTATTTATTCATTTTTTCTTTAAATTTAATAATATTTTTTTTAGCAAAAAAAAAGGGGGGGGGAGCACACTACAAAAATGGACTTTACCATATCATCATTATCATAATCATCACCAACACTATCGTCATCATAATCATCATCCTCTTAACCATATCTATCATCAACATCAACATCATTATCATCATAATCCCAGTCATCAAAATATTTTTTTGTTATAGTTGTCAACATCATCATCATCATCAACAACATCATCAATACTAACATCTTCATCATCATCGTCTCTTCCCTACAATCCTTTACTTTGCTTCCCTAACACTGCCTCTTTCTAGAGCCAAAGTCTTTCCACGCTCTCCTTAAATTTTCTGGCCTGACGCTTACTTTTTACAGCATTGGATTCGATGTCTGTATTACATGACAGAGGTCGTCAGTTTTGAGGTATATCTAATAATGACTACCAAGAAAATGAGACTACGAAAAGGAAGCGGTTGCTACCTTGTAATTTTATTCTGTGAATGGAAGACCATAGAAATCTTTTTAATGTTTAAAATAATAAATCTCTCTCAAACGACGAGATATTTGATTCGGAAGGTCTCAAGATTCTAATCCAAAGAGAGAACTTTTCTTATCTTTACTGTTTCATTTCTGTGTCTTTTGTTGCTTGCTCTGTTTGACCCGACCTGGGGCTATGAGACTTCGAGTGTTGACCTGGCCCTGTCGCGGGGAGCAGATGACGCGGAAGTCGAGGAGACCCAGCTAGGAGGACGGACGGACCAATAATCAGGGATGTTACAAGTTACATACAGGTGGCTTTATAGCGCGGGCTGAGTCACAGTCCTCTGGAATAGCCAGTAGGCCAGGGGTGAGTTCTGATTTGGTTATTTTGTGCATGTCTGTGTGTGTGAAGGAGAGGGCGAGAAAAAAAGAGATAAAAGAGAGAGAGAGATGGTGGCAGAGAGGAGGAATGACAGAAGAGAGAGAGAGAGAGAGAGAGAGAGAGAGAGAGAGAGAGAGAGAGAGAGAGACGAAGAAATTCAGACAAGCAAGAAAAAGTCAGATACATAGAAAGAAAGATATATTTGAAAAAAAATTATAGGCCCACACCATCATGAATCGTGATCTTAAGAGAGAGAGAGAGAGAGAGAGAGAGAGAGAGAGAGAGAGAGAGAGATAGAGAGAGAGAGAGAGAGAGAGAGAGAGAGAGGTGGGGGTTGAGAGAAAGAAAAAAAGGAATATTAAATAACTTGCTACTGATTAAAATTGTAAAACAATAAAATGTGACTTGTCTTATGTCATTGATCATTCATTATTACAAGCCTCTAGCTAATACTTTTTTTGTTCTCTTTCTAAGAAGGGAGAGAGATAGAGATAGATAGATGGAGATAGAGAGAGAGATAGAGCGATAGAGAGAGGGAGATAAAGAGAGAGACAGAGAGAGAGTGGGAGATAGAGAGAGAGTGGAAGATAGAAAGAGATAGAGAGAGACAGAGAGAGATAGAGAGACATAGAGAGATAGAGATGGAGAGACAGCGAAATGGTGAGAGAGACATAGAGAGAGGGAGAGAGTTAGAGAGAGTAAGAGATAGAGAGAGTGAGAGATAGAGAGAGGAAGAGCTAGAGAGGGAGAGATAGAGAGGAGAGATAGTGTCGCTTCCGGCAACCCCTCTAATAATTCTCTTTTTAAATTTCCCTAAAGGTCAAAGGAGTGGTAGGTATTTTTTTTTTCAATCAAAATAATATTCCCGCTCTTTAATGCAAGCAAATTTGATGGACTTTTTTAAAATTTGATTTATCTTCTTTTTGAAAAGACAAAACGTAAAAAAGTTTAACAGATTTTAAGTATAGAAACGGCCGAGCAGGGAAAAATAAAAAAGCAATCAGAACTGAAAAAAAATGGGTTAGTTCAGATGGTTACAAATCTATTACAAGGAGTCCATCTCCACTTTACTAACATTAATTGAACAGCCCGCCCAAGGCAGATCAGATTTCATTAGCAGCAGTTTGGAAACTGTCACAAATAACTCTACTTAACTGCGCTCTCACGCGAGACTACCAGGGTGTGCCTGAGAGAAGGAATGAAAGGAAAAGAGGGAGGAAGAAGAACAGAAAGAAGGTGAGAAGAAGAAGGAGAAAAAGCGACAACAACAACAACAACAACAACAACATTTATAACGAGAAGAGGAAAAAGAAGAAGGAAAAGAGAAAGAAGAAGAAGAAGAAGAAGAAGAAGAAGAAGAAGAAGAAGAAGAAGAAGAAGAAGAAGAAGAAGAAGAAGAAGAAGAAGAAGAAGAAGAAGAAGAAGAAGAAGAAGAAGAAGAAGAAGAAGAAGCAGCAAGACAAAAAAAAAGTGAACTATCGGGTTGCACTTTAAAAATAACTTTTGAAAATGATGCAAGAATATGAGAAATCAGCTTTTCCTGCACTTTCCTAAATTATTTATAGATCTTTATAAACACTCTTTCAAACGCCGCAAAAAGGGCCAAGAGGTGCAGGGCCATTTTGGAAAGTCTTGTTATATGTACTTACATGATAAGCAGAGTTCAAATGGATCGAAAATCTTTTGGGAGTTTGCAAAATTGTCGAAATATTCTTAGGTGTGTAACATAAAATACATAGATGTGGTATGGCTTCAGTGAAACAAAAATCATAACATGAAAAAAGAAGACAAATTTAATTTCACTACTCAGAAATGTAAAAATACAAATAAATAGGGCACTGCAATTTCTTGCATGAATATATACTTTAACTCTGGTGAATAAATAGGGCACTGCAATTTCTTGCATGAATATATACCTTAACTCTGGTGAATAAATAGGGCACTGCAATTTCTTGCATGAATATATATTTTAACTCTGGTGTATAAATAGGGCACTGCAATTTCTTACATGAATATATACTCTAACTCTGGTGAATAAATAGGGCACTGCAATTTCTTGCATGAATATATACTTTAACTCTGGTGAATAAATAGGGCACAGCAGTTTCTTGCATGAATATATACCTTAACTCTGGTGGGCATTTTAAACTGTTGCACCTGTTTTTCTTCTTTCTAGGAAGGTCATACGAGGTTTTGACCATCGGAAAGTGCCTTGTGTAAAAATAGTAGCCTCCAGTGTTATCGGGGCCTGCAAATACTACCGAGTGTTTACATTGTGGAAACAAGGTTCTGGCTGTTGGATTTAGGATGGTCTCTCTCAACTTTTGAGGTGGTAACTTCTTTGGAATGGTGGTAGTTTCTCTTCGTTTCAATGAAAAATGGCTTTGTAGTCTTTATTTCCAAAATGATTGTAGTTTGAATTCTGAAACGGAAAATAATATTTTGAAGCAATGTTGAACAGCAATCGCAAAGAAGAAGAAGATGAAGCAATGTTTGACAAATTGTTTCTTAAAGACTTTATGAAGGTTCATGGTCATATTAAATTATCACGAGGTTTTGGTAAAAAAGAACGAAAGTTAGATAACGTAAAGTGCATTGAACACAATAATAGCAAGAGTGAGTCTAGGTGTCTCTGTGCATAACTGTGAAGTGTTTGAGTTAAAATATAAAAAAATAGGAAATCCAGTTTTGGTTTGTCAAGATCTATAGGCATCATTGAAACTATTAAAATGGGGGAAAAATGCCCTGTCCAGGTATGCTTCATATACAAAGATAAATATAAACTCAAGTTCAAAAAGTCTGCAACATAAAATAGATTAAGCCCTCCCAGCACATCTTTGATAAGTGACGTCAGTTTTCACGTGTTTATCAACGACTCTGTACTGGCTGTTTGTCGCCTGTGTGTGGAGACCCGTGAGCCGGGGCATGACAGGATGTTGCTCAGTCTGTTATTGAGAAAGTGGCAGACCGGAACAAGCCTGGTGTTTTCCCTTTCTAGGCAAACGTCAGAGGGGCCACCAGGTGGCTAGGTAGCGTGACCTGGCCCTTTTAGAGGTTACTGACCTGGTTGGCTACATATGATCACATGATGAGCCCACATGGTCTGGGTAAAAATAATTGGAAAATCTGTGTGTGTTTCGGCCAGTGGGCTAATACTAAGAAAGAGTTTACTGCTTTAGATGTAGCGCCGTCCGTGGTAATAACATAAACAGGAACTATCCTACAATTGTGATGTTTACCCTGAAAATTACCCTGAAAAGTCGAGGAAAAGATGAAAAGTCCGCAGTCTGCAAACAAAACCATTAGCATTATTATCATTTATTTCCATTACGGCTAGGCTAGACATGTATCAGAAACAAGCGTCAGTGCCAGCCATAAGATACTTCTTAATAGGGTTAAGATTCATCAGAAATGAAACTACAGAAACATCATATGAAAAGATCTATTAAAAGTGCTTTTCTTGCTTCAGATAGGCCTTAGGCTGTGGCCAGATTCGATGTCAAATTTAGAGACAAGAAGTATTAAAGAGATTCTTTTTTCACAACTTTGTAAAAACAAAAGAGATCTTTGATCTTTCTTTGAGTGTGTGTGGTTTTTTTTTTATTTCTTTTTTGCATTACTCGATTGCCTTGTAACACAAGAGTTTTCAGAAGTATTTGCAAATATAAACTTAACATCATCACATCATTGATTTGTGGCATGAGAAGCGCAGAACCGGGCAACAATTCAATACAGTCGCTACCAGCGGCCTAGTTTACCAAAAAAATTTAACCAAAAGTCTCCGCTGTCCTATCTTGCCAGCAGGGGTAGCAATCAGGCAACCAATCAACCAGACAAACCAAATATGCCAGACGCGATACAAGTACTATGACGGACCATGGAGGGGGAAAACAAACTTCCGGTGACAGGTCATCAGGCTTCTACACCGGCAGGTTGACACGCAAGGTCACCTGCAGCCAATGGGCGTGAGCTACTTAGTCACTCAGGTCAGTATTATTGGTTTATTTCAGGGGATCAGGTTTTATGATGCTACAACCATTAACAAGGTTAAATGTGTCTTCAAGATGATTTGAAGCTTTGTCAAACACATCACCTGAAAGTGCCCAACATGTCTGCCTCTACTAAACCCGATTGGTCAAGAGTTGAGACGTTCGCCCTCCAAGCTGCTGCTTGAAGTGCGCGTGGCAAGAGGTTATGAATAATGACGTATTGAGGATGTCGTGTAGATCTTATTCTCGGGGTCAGGCGGAGTAACTTGATCTTAAGCAAATGCTCGGCGGATCCCGTGGCTAACTGATGGGAGGTAATTGGGAGGGGCAGCAACAACAAGTTTGATCTGGTCTCTTAAGGAGGTGAGTCTGGTGGAGAAGTAAGCAGGAAAAAAATGAATGTGTGGGAGTAAGAGGGTGGGGGTGGCGAGATTTTGGGGGGGGGGGGGCAAACAAGATCAAGATTCTATAGGCTCTCTCTCTATTTCTATCTCTCCCCCCCCCTCTCTCTCTCTCTCTCTCTCTCTCTCTCTCTCTCTCTCTCTCTCTTTCTCTCTTATACTTTGGTTGTGTAGCCAGCTAAAGGAAGAGCAAGAGAATTAGTAAACGCATGCAGAGGATGAAAAAAAAGCCACAAATTTTCTAGGAAAAAAAAATTTGGAGGATTGAAGAATAGAGAGCTATTTCGATTAAAGGAGATGAAAATAATCAAATAACCTAAACGAGCAGAAAACAAATATAACAAAAGACGAAGTGACAAAGACATAAATTTGTTTTTATTCACTACATCTCCCCATCCCACCAAAATGTCCTACATTTTGAATAAAAAAAAAAAACCGCCAAAAGAATACATATACATAGACTGGAAATATTTCCAGAACCAGGCAGTCTGAGACACAGCTTTCTCTGAAATCTATTTCAAATGGTTTTGGACTGTCTCTTTTTCAGCACCGCATTGATTAACTTGAAGGATCCAAGGCGTGTTTAAATACGAAAATGCAAGGCTAATCAAAGAGTTATCATAAATTCTTCACTCATAGCTCGGTGTGTCCAGAACTAAAAGATTAAGGTTGGGAGCACTGCTATTAACTATTATATGTCTGACATAATGCTACTGTCCAAATTATGATTTGTAAAGGAATGCAAAGAGCAGTGAAAAAAAATTATAACGATAAGTAAATAGTTACAGGAAAAAAATCCCAAACCACAATAATCAAAGGGGCCATCGTCTGCCGCAAAACCACAACCAGTGAAGCAAGATAATCTCCGCTATGATTTTCAATTCGCATGTCTATGGGTCAGAACCGCTGGGAAGATTTTTACTACCAAACAAATTGTGAAGGGAGGTAATGGACCAAATGTTATATCAAAGGGGAGCAATGACCCATGAGTTTGTGGTCAGCCTCTATTGACTAGTTGGGTATAACAGTGTGCATGTATAAAATCTTGAAATTTTTATGAGTTTAACAAAATATTCGAATGCAGATTTGCTTTTAGTTTTTGTATTTTCCCCTTCTTTTCTGTATCTCTCAATGTCAACATTGGGTCTCCATACATTTGTTTCGGTTTCTGTTTGTGGATATATCAAAGATATATCAAGGAAATTGTACTTCCCTGTTTTTCTCCCTCTCTCTCTTTTTCTCCCTCTGTTTATTTCACTCCTCTTTTATTTTTTTGCTCTCTCTCTCTCTCTCTCTCTCTCTCTCTCTCTCTCTCTCTCTCTCTCTCTCTCTCTCTCTCTCACTGTGTTTATTTCAGACTCCTTTTCTACTCTTTGCTGCTCTCCCTCATCTCTTTCTCTCTCCTTATCTTTCTCCCTCTCCCTCTCTCTCTCTCTCTCACTCTCTCTATCTATGTGCCACAAAAATGAATAAAAAAGGCATGTGGGTCTCCGGTCTCTATACAATAAAACAGTTGAAATCTTGCCCTGAACGCCTCCATTCTTTGATAGCCCATCGGCGCTGAGAAGGTTTGTTACTTGCCGCGGTTTGCACCTTTTAATGTCCCCTGCCATGGTACTTTATACCCCTCGCCCTCCACCCCCTTCCCCCTCTCTGTCTCTCGTTCACTCATATAAGCACTTACACACGCACACACACACACACCGTCTTACTCTCTGCCATTCTCGTCCGCCATCTCTCTCTCTCTCTCTCTCTCTCTCTCTCTCTCTCTCTCTCTCTCTCTCTCTCTCTCTCTCTCTCTCTCTCTCTCTCTTTTCTTCTCTCCAACTTTTGTTTCTTTATTTTTGGGTTCCTTATCAGCTTTTCCGTTTTTTTCTGAACGTATTTGGTTGCGCAGTTTTATTTTTTTTTTAATTTTTTTTTTTCATCTATCTATCGGTCTACCAATTCGCCTATCAATTTAACTACATGTATCTTTTTATCAACATAAGATCTATATTTTTTATCTCTCTATTTATTTATCTATCTACCTGTTTATCTATTAATCTACCTGTCTATTTATCGATCAATCAATAATTATTAATCTATCTCCCGCGCAACCCATCTCTATATCTCCTTTCTCTGACAACATGTTTCATCCTTCTCAGTCTTTTTAATATCTTCCTATTCCGCCTCTCATTCCTCTACGAAATTGTACTTTCTATATGCTTCAATTATACAAACAATAGAGACAAATTAATACAGATAATTTCTCTCCATTTTCTAACCACATTGAAAATGTGTTCTGTTCTGCTATTTCTCGCATTTCTTTGACTTTGTCGCCCCCGCAAATTCGTCGTTTTTCTCCTTCAATTCTTTTCCTCTACGAAGAGCACCTGGTTTCCATCTACCCGGCTCATGTTCCCCGAATTCTAATAAACTTCTGTGACTGTATCACCTGTACGTTCCGCATAGCATTCCTCTAGGACACAAGGACAATCCGCCATAAAAGCTAGGTCCACTCTGACACTGAATCTGTCTGGCAATTAGTTTTATTTGAAGCAATTTTGTCTCGTACCCCAAATGATTATTATTCACGCTTACTTTTTTATTTTTGGAGGGGAGGGTGTGAAGGAATCAAATTATTCTTTTTATCTTTCGCCGTTTTCGCTGACTGATTGACTATGATCCCCAGTCTATCTTTAGGTATGTCTATCTAGCTAGTGTTCCTTCCCTTCTCTCTCTCTCTCTCTCTCTCTCTCTCTCTCTCTCTCTCTGTCTCTTTCTCTGTCTCTCTCTTTCTTACTCTCTGTCTCTCTCTGTCTCTCTCTCTTTCCGTCTCTCTGCCTCTCTGTCTATGTCTTTCTCTCTCTCTGTCTCTCTCTCTCTCGGTCTTTCACTCTCTCTGTCTCTCTCTCTCTCTCTATCTTTCTCTCTGTCTCTCAGTCTGTCTCCCTGCCTGTCTGTCTGTCTGCCCCCCCCCCCTCTCTCTCTCTCTCTCTCTCTCTCTCTCTCTCTCTCTCTCTTTCTCTCTCTCTATTTGTATCTCATTTATTCTTCTTCTACGCCTCCCCGTATTTTTGTCGGTCTTGTTCTTGCTCTTGTTTTTGTTTTTCTTCTTCTTCTTCTTCTTCTTCTTCTTCTTCTTCTTCTTCTTCTTCTTCTTCTTCTTCTTCTTCTTCTTCTTCTTCTCCTCCTCCTCCTCCTCCTCCTCCTCCTCCTCCTCCTCCTCGATCTCCTTCACTTTTTTTGGTGTGTGTCAGATGCGAGCAAGAGGAGCAGCTAGAAGAGAGATAAAGACTCATAGTCGAAGAGATTGAGAATTGTTTGTTTTTGCTGCTTTTTAATGTGTGATTTTTTTACATACAAAAGACAGTAGCTCAGGCCTTTAGCCACATGAATCTGAAGCCTCGGTCGTGCAGATCGAAACTTTCCTTTCCTTTCTCTTTCCACACTACGGAGGTGATAGGGTAACGAGCAGTAAAATTGACTGCCATAGTTTTTGTGTTAGCTGTTGGTCTATCATGCAGCACTCAAGATGTTACCTGTATCTATGGGTACTTAAGACACCTATATCAGCGATTTTTTTAAGCTTTTCCTTTGTTGAGAAGAACTTAGCATGGCAATAAAGAAAAAACAGTAAATTTGAGGTTATAATGAAAAATCTTGCGTTGAAGTCTAATAGAGACTAATTCATATAAAAATAAAAGTATATTTTATATAAAGTTAGAATATTTCAATTCATCGATCAATTAAAAATCGCATACAAGTAAGGCCCTTGTCTTTTCACAGTAGTTTTAAAAATTCTTTCAATCATCTGCAGCTAAATCTTAACTGTACTGCGGTCAATCTTAAACGTTGAAAAAAAATTCATGGTCTCGTTAGACTAAGCAATACTTGTCAATTATACGTCCTCTAAGTCTTTCGACCATCACTGTTTCTTTCATGATTTCCCAAAGCTTGACAAGTCTAATTCTAGAGGTATCAAGTTTTTGCAGATGATAATTTTTGTAACGAAGATTTGCGTGTCCACCCAGAGCGGATAGTGCAGATGTAAAAGATGCCAAGGATAAAAGAAAAAAAGATAGCGCTGCAGGGAAGATAATTTTGGTGTCCCACAAAGGGGCGTAAGCCATGTTCACACAAGGGTAAGAGCGTGAGTGTAAAGGGAGATAAGGAGATTAGTATCTATAACAAGGAAGCATTTCTACAATACCGCTGCTGTATTTATACAGTGTCAGCGGATTAGGACTGCTGTCCACAAGCTGATGTTTCCATTTTCTTTTTAATCTTTTTTTTTTTTGCCCCTGTATATTTTGCGGATGATAACATGAACATTTAAATGAAAAGTGTATCCCAATAAGATCTATGGGGAATTAAATTTTCAACCTACACTTAAATAAGTATGTGAATACTGTTTTTGGGGTTATCTTATTTCCAACATTTCTAGTCCTTGTATTTCGTTGATCTCCAACTGTTTCATGCTCTCGAGTAGAAGAAACAAGTTCAGCTCTAAATAAATAATTGATTCTATTTTTTTTTTTTTAATCAGATGAATAATGAGAACGTTCAGTGTTGTTACTCTCTCTCTCTCTCTCTCTCTCTCTCTCTCTCTCTCTCTCTCTCTCTCTCTCTCTCTCTCTCTCTCTCTCTCTCTCTCTCTCTCTCTCTCTCTCTCTCTCTCTCTCTCTCTCTCTCTCTCTCTCTCTCTCTCTCTCTCTCTCTCTCTCTGTCTCTGTCTCTCTCTGTCTCTCTCTTTCTCTCTCTTTCTCCCTGCCTCCCTCTCTCTTTCTTTCTCCCTCCCTCCCTCTCTCTCTTCCTCCTTCCCTCCCTCCCTCTCTCTCTCTCTCTATCTATCTATCTATCTATCTATCTATCTATCTATCTATCTCTTCCTCCCTCCCTCCATCTCACTCTTTCAAAAAAAAAAAAAAATATATATATATATAATTTTTTTTTAACTTTGATTGCCGGACTGCGTATAAGGCATAGCAGCTTCCAACGAAAAAAAAAAAAAGAATGCTGGTACCGGTATTAATGAGGTTAAGATCTCGCCTATTTAACTCTACTTTGATTGACCGACAATGGGAACTAAGATATTACATTACTGAAGCCATCGGACGTACACAACAACAGACGAATCATCGGCCTGGCCTATGCTACATGCAAAACGCTCTAACCCTAGTGGCTAAGTGGTGAAGTACAGGTGGGAAGGGGCTTGGCGTTACGGGTTCGTATCACTATTTATCTGCCATAAACTGCTATAAAGTGAAATAAAATCGTTAGTGAAAAATAAATTTTACCTTCATCATAACATATTTAACACAAATAATGTGTAAAATTCTTAATATCTATGCTGAATTTAAAAAAACAAACAAACAAACTTTACTAAAGAATCAATATTTCGTTTCCGCCGCGAAGGTCTCATGTATAATTTTGTGCATTGTTTATTTCATAATGCATTATACATATATATAAATCCAAATTAGTGTCAGCCATCTTCTCTGCTTTTTTATGTCTGCAGACTTTAAATAATTTTGGTCAATCGGATACTCAAGGTATTTCTTTTCTCTGACATTTATTTTACGTTACACCCATTTCCTTGTATTATATGACCTGTGTCGTAATCAACTTGAGTTGAATTGAACATATTTCCGCTTGCCCTATGTCTTAAGCTTATCCACCCTGTTAAATGGCGTCTTGTATTATACTTTATAACCTCGTTTCAACAACAGTTACTATCGTCAAGCAAAACAGGATGTAACAATAGAGTTTGGGTACAATGGTACAAAAGAATTTGTAAACAATAGAGGCCGCCGCATGCATTGCCACCAGTCCTTCCAACCGTTTCAGTTGCGTTTCAGAGAGAGCAATGGATTTTACTCTCAGTACAAAACACATAATAAGATGAAACCGGCAATGACTATCATTACCTCAATATTATTATACTTCGGGTTATTTTGTTTTTGATCCATTGTTGAAGATATAGTAATTGTTCAGAGGATGTAATTATTTTTGGTTACTGCAAAGTGACATCGTTACTTTTTCTTCTCACTAAAATGTCTGTTATGATTAAAAAAAAAAAAGAATTTTTTTATGGATCATCTCTGATGACATTGCAAAGTGGTAATAAAAGTGAAATAAAAATAAAACCATGCACTTTTTTTCATTATCAAAAAACCAGTCGGAAAAAATGATGATTTTGAAAATATATCCACGAACTAGTTGTGGATATTTTATGTACGTAATCGGTTCTTTTTTTAGATTTAAACGACTGCTAATTATTTACTTTTTCTATTTTTAGACTTTTCACGACCTTAACTGTAGAGAGAACTATAAAAATAATCGTGAACAGTTAGTCTTGGAGAGTTAAAAGAAAATTATAGAATCTGATCACTATATATCGGTTTAACTTTATGGATACACAATCTCTCTCTCTCTCTCTCTCTCTCTCTCTCTCTCTCTCTGTCTGTCTGTCTGTCTGTCTCTCTGTCTGTCTTTCTCTCTCTGTCTGTCTGTCTGTCTGTCTCTCTCTGTCTGTCTGTCTGTCTGTCTCTCTCTCTCTCTCTCTCTCTCTCTCTCTCTCTCTCTCTCTCTCTCTCTCTCTCTCTCTTTCTGTTGCCTTCCCTTTCAGCAGACACCATTATAATAGTGATGCATCACGACCACACCAAGTCTTCCCCTACTTAAAGCATGTTCCCCCCCCCCCAACCCTACCCACACCCATCCACCCTTGACCACGTCTACCCCTCCGAGCACCAGACCATCGAGTGCCAAACCTGGACCTGATAACGGTCCGTGCTTGTCCACCCGTGGCCTTGAGGCTATTTCTTCCACCCCTCTCACAATCCGGCGTCCGATATGTGTGGTGGCTTCTAAGTGCGTGTGTGTGTGTGCGTGTATTTGTTAGTCTGTTTGCTCAGGGGACAGTCCTGCAATCCTATAGCATGTCTGATTCTTGTCGGAAAGTTTAACATTTGGAAACATAAAAAAATGAAAAAATGTATTCTTAAACTCCCCTACCTACACACACCCCTAAAGCCATTGGTTAAGAGACCGGCGTGTTGAGGAAATATTCGTGTCCTACATGACTAGATCGCAATTAAGTTGAAGTTGGAAAAAAAATAATAAAAAAGAATATGTAGTTCAAGCGTGTTTCGAGGCTGCAGTGTAAGCACTTTTATATCAAGTATGATTCTAATCGAGAAACAAAAATGATCCACGAGACGCAAGTGATCACCTTCAGTTACGATCAGTAAAGATTTTAAAAGATAAAAATTTAATGCATTTGTATAATATTATTATTATTTTTTTTTAATTTCCAAGAAACGCACAGTTCACGCGCAAATCAGAATTCTCATTCAGAACATCATCTTCCATTTTATATACTATGATGAAGAAATGAAAGTGTAATTGTTTTATGTCTACCACATTTTCGCACTCACAAAAAAAATTATTAATGAAGAAAAGTTTGGGGTATTCTCCATTTTTCTCCTAAACATATTTATATTTGAAGTTCCTCACCCACCACAACCTCACCGCCTTTCCTCGACTTTCTTCCTTTCTTTCACCTCGGTTTCTTCCTTTTTTGACGCTCTCTCTCTCTCTCTCTCTCTCTCTCTCTCTCTCTCTCTCTCTCTCTCTCTCTCTCTCTCTCTCTCTCTCTCTCTCTCCCTCTCTCTTTCCTTACACTCTTTTTCCATATTTCTCTCTCCTTAAGTTTAATCCCAATCACTCTTTTCATGAGTGATAGAAGATTTTCACCTGTCTTTACTAAGATAGGAAAATGTAAAGAAAGGGAGAGAGTGAGGGGGAAGAATTTCAAATGTGAAGATACTGAGAGATAGAGATTGCAGGCGAGGATCCCTTTTCCCCCAACACCCTCCAACTTTATTGTTTCATTTCCTTTTTTATTTTTAAACCTGGAACAAAACGGGTGAAATTTTCACGGATCATCTCTCAAGACAAGGACCGAAGCCCAATATAGTGAGGCGCATGGGCAGGGGAAGAAGATAGGGGGGGGTGGCGGAAGAGCGGAGAAGGAGAAAGGTGAGCGTGCAAGAGACAAGTATCACTGCTCCCAGTTTCCAAGGTCGTCCTCGGTCTGTAATTGTCTCCTTCTTTCATTGTCGAGTTCGAATTTTTATTGTCCTACGGGTAACAAGAAGAGAAGAAAAGTGACAGAAAACACTAATCCATTTTATTCGGAAAAAAAGAGTACAAAGAAGCAAACCTTAAAATTGGAAGGGCGTCTCTTTGAAAAAAAAATATGATAGGAGCTAGGCGAACGCCGCGGCTGATTTGCTTTTGTGGAAAGTGAAATGAAAAACTCGAAAATGTCGCATGTCTTCTTCACAAAATTTTTTAAGGTAACGGGAAAAAATAAATAGCCTTTACATTCTTTTTGTTGTTGTAAAACTAAGAATCGTGGAAAAAAGTCCAGAGATAATAAGAATAGCAAGAGAAGACAATATTGTAACCATAGAAATCATTTTGTTCCTTTATTACCGATTGTTATAATGCTGGGTAAAAATTGAAAGCTCGGCTTGGTGTTTGTGAAGTAGTTGCAAGAAAATTACGAAGATTTTCGATCTTTACGATTAAAAAGACTCACGTCATTACGACGTTTGTCCAATTGAAAGCTCTGGAAACTTCAAGACTTCTATGTCTTAGCTTTTCATTCCTTAGAATAACAGAAGAATAAAATAGTGTAAGGAAAATATAATTTCAAAAACTTATCATTAATAAAGCAGAAAAATAGCAACCCTCACAATATCATTTGATAATATCAGTTATACTAAAATCAAAAAACCAAAAAAAACAAAACAAAAAAAAAACCAAAAACATGTTTACCAATTTTTTTAAAAATTCTAACCCCAGTATTGTAGCAGACATCTTTATGAGTACTAGGGACAGTAGGGAATATACAGCGAAATTGTCATTTGAGGGCCTAAATTTATTATCATGTTCACCCTGTTTAATTCTGCTCTCTCTCTCTCTCTCTCTCTCTCTCTCTCTCTCTCTCTCTCTCTCTCTCTCTCTCTCTCTCTCTCCATCTCTCTCCCTCTCTCTCTCTCTCTATATATATATACCCTCTATCTCTCCCTCACTTTCTCTCTCCT
>JAWDGP010000293.1:97500-105000 GCA_033675545.1 Elysia crispata
ATCATCACCACCACCACCATCTTCATTATCACCATCATCATCACCACAATCAACATCATCTTCTTCATCATCACCATGATTATCACCTTCGTAATCACCACCATCATCATCATCATCATCATCATCATCATCATCATCATCATCATCATCATCTATATCACCACCACCATCATCATCATCATCTTTATCACCACCACCATCATCATCATCATCTATATCACCACCACCATCATCATCATCATCTATATCACTACCACCACCATCATCATCATCATATATATATCACCACCATCATCATCATCATCATCATCTATATCACCACCACCATCATCATCATCATCATCATCATCTATATCACCACCACCATCATCATCAACATTTATATCACCACCACCATCATCATCATCATCTATATCACCACCACCTATATCACCACCACCATCATCACCATCACCATCATCATCATCATCATCATTATCTATATCACCACCACCATCATCATCATTATCATCCATATCATCTTCATAATGAACACCATCTCCCTTCCAAGCATAACCATCACCATCACAATAATGCAAACTAGACAAAACAAGACACATGCTACCCTCTATACTGTTCTATCCTCTTAAGTTGTACCTCTCTGCAGTTTTTCAAACAACTCTTTCAAGTAAACCAATCAATAAAATATCTATGCAGGTATCAAACCTTCTCTTTACTTCATAGTATTTCCTTCACTGAATATTGAAAGAGAACATTTAATAAACTTTTGATATTTTGTGCCAACAAAGTAGTACGAAAAACACAATGGAAAACGCTCCAAACATTGTATTGATTTAAACGTTCACAAAAAGTATTGATCACTTATCAAGAGACACGTCGGTATTGACATGGCAACCAGAAACAGGCGTAAATAAATAGCTTTAAATCGAGGCTCGCTTTCAATACAAAACAAAGTAATATTCTATAAATACACATTTGGGTAACTTGTAACATGTGCACAGCCAAACTGTTCAAAACAGAGAGAGACAATTAAATTTAAGTTGACCTTTGTTAATACAATGAGACAAAGCAAAAGGAACGACAACAAAAGAAATGAACAAAGAGCATTTTACTAGCCATGTGAATATTTTGCAAAAATCAAAGAGGACATGTTTCGAATTTGAAAAATATTACGGGACATGTCAAATCTTCGCAAAAACGGAACATAATGACTAAAATAAACGTAGTGCTCCATGAGGACGAAGGAAGAAGGTTTTCATGTGTATCTTCCTCAAATTGCTAGCTGTTCTCGCTTGTCAGGTCTATAACTTGAGATTTGTAATTTTGTTTGTCAAGACTTATTAGTGAGGTAAAAAAGAAACATAACTCTAAATGTATAGAGCACCGAACTGTACGGCTAAAAGAGTCTAGACTTGCTATTGACAACCTTGTTGCTTATTGATGCGCGTTGAATTTTATCAGGCAGACCAAAGATTGAAAAATACCTCAAACTGCTCAAACATGGACTTTTAAGTTCAAATCGAAATCTTTATAGGCAATAATTACTTGATGAGTTTCAGCGGTTCGTGTTTTTTTTTCATGTAATGTATCATCATTTTTTTTCTATAACATAGAGCTGAACTAGATGATGACGTTTAGTGTTTTAAATCAGCTAAAGAGATAAAAAGAAAAAGAAAAACAGTTCTGGAACACTCTTCTGTTTCTTTTCATATTTTGTCATCTTTAACTATTTACTCCTTTTCGTTCATATACAAATTAAAAATAAAATATTTCCCGAAATGAAAGGTTTTGTAAAAAATTATGATATGAAAGCGCTTAAAGCCAAGATCAGATGCTTTTAATTGAAGCAATACTATTACAAAACTTGGTCAGTTATATCTTCAAAACAAGCAGTAAAGATATGACCATCAGAAACAAACAGAAATAACATTCAAATGTGCTATCTATGGGACCATACATTAACAAGAATACTTTACATTGGCAGATACGTGTATTATTTCACAAAAAATACAGAACATTCAAAGATGTTTAGAAAATAATCATACACTTGAATCTTAGAAACGTACCACTAACAAAACTGCAGAAAAGTATCAGTCCTCACCATATCAGTTCATAATATCACATATGCCAATATCATAGAACCAAAAAAAAATATACATTAACCCTTTAAAAAACTCAAACCCCAATTGTGACAGATATTTTTATGAAAAAAGTAAGAAAACATATTGAGACAAAAGAAGGAAATCTAAATCGAAATTTTCAATTGAGAGCCTAAATTTATAATCTTCTTTGCCCTATTCAATTTTGTTTTCTAGCTGTCAATATTCAAGCAACTACTGTTTACAAAACACCGACATTGACAAAGAGAGCGCTATAACCTCTCACTCGAAAATCGATTTAATAGCCGACTAGGATCAGTGCTAAAATAAATACACTGTTACTTAACGCAATTATAATTGGCCTATGTCTCGAGTACCACATGTATGAACTGATTATTTTCACTACCTGAACCTACTCATTCCGAGTTCATTCTAGACATCATAATTATGCAAAAAAAAAAAAAAATAAAAGGTAATGGTAAATAAACTTCCTTGCAACAGGAAACCGACATATTGATGTTCTTTGACACTAAAATTATTTCCAACAATAAGAGATATGCACCAGTGATTTAGAAAATAATTATGTCTTTTTTTTTACTAAAGATCGACGAACTCTGCGATTAACTATTGTTACAAGAATGTTGCTGATGCGAGACAGACCTTGTTTCAGGCTTTGCCTTGCGGAAGCCTCTTAGTGTTTTGGAGAAAAGTTGAGCAAAGGGCTTCATGCAACTAAGTGGCCTAAAATACCTAAAGCACGCCCAACCACCGTCCAGAGACAACTTTATCTGCAAGCACCTAGAAACCAATGCCCGTTCGAGCGACACATTGTGGGCAGCTAAGGGCACCGAAGTCCCTCAACGAACTTGTTAAGGATCAACTCCAGTGTGGTATAGATAATCTTGCCTTTCTTCCATTGGTTGATTTCGACTAATCACGTATACTATCTGTCCTGTAACAGTGTGGCTCGTATACGCCATGTCGGGTTTTGTGTAACAATGTGGCTCGTGAACGCCATGTCGGGTTTTGTGTAACAATGTGGCTCGTGAACGCCATGTCGGGTTTTGTGTAACAATGTGGCTCGTATACGCCATGTCGGGTTTTGTGTAACAATGTGGCTCGTATACGCCATGTCGGGTTTTGTGTAACAATGTGGGTCGTATACGCCATGTCGGGTTTTGTGTAACAATGTGGCTCGTATACGTCATGTCGGGTTTTGTGTAACAATGTGGCTCGTATACGCCATGTCGGGTTTTGTGTAACAATGTGGCTCGTATACGCCATGTCGGGTTTTGTGTAACAATGTGGCTCGTATACGCCATGTCGGGTTTTGTGTAACAATGTGGCTCGTATACGCCATGTCGGGTTTTGTCGTCAATGAGTTATTTCGGTGCCGTGCTCTTTAGCGTAGGCGGTCGTGATCTTTCGCGCATCTGTACCCCTCGTCGCTTTTAAGTGTATCTGTCGCTCTTTCTACTTTGAGCTGCTTTGTTAGTCCATCCAACACCTGTTCAAGCTGTTTTACCCTGCTGGATTTTCCTCCGATCATTCCAGTTGTGTTTTGAAATGTTCTAGTTCCTCTCCTCTCGTCACATTGCCACATAAGGTTAACCTGGCGTTTACTGTTTACGTCTTCTAATAATGAGTGATCTTTTTGTGCCAGCTTCTCGTAACATTGTTTCGTTTGATTTCTTTGCAGTCCATGAGAATATTACCATTGTCCGTAGGATCATTTCTGTTGCCTCCAGTTTCTTTGGAACTGTTTTGAAATTGTCTAGGCCTCGCATCCATACATCAGAATAGGTTTAATATAGCAATCCAAGGCTGTTCTTTCTGCGTGAATCGAGAAGTGGTTAATTGTATTGATTTTATTCTCTAAAAATTCTTTTTTGCTTACTCTATTCTTGATGCAACTTCTTACGTTCATCTTTTGATATTGAAGTACCCAAGTACCTGAATTGATCCCTTTGCTTGAGTTTATTCCCGTTTATAAAGATGTTGATTTGTGAACACTCAATGTTTCCACTGAAGATCATTACTTCTCTCTTCTTGCTATTAAATTCAAATTCATTCTTTCTGCATTCTTCTTCAACCATGTCCAATAATTTTGTCGTATGCTTTGTAAATGTAGAGATATTTGCCAAGCATATTACGTGCAATGCACCAACTAATTGTGGTGTTGAAGAGGCAAGTCTTAAATCAGAGTAGTTTTTTAACGTAAAAATTACAATTCAGTCCCATTAGTTAAATAAAACTGTAATTCTTTTTACTCTTTCCTTTCTTTCTGTGGTTTTGATCATAAGCGTTAAAAACCAGACAAAATAGGATTTCAACCGAATGTGTTGTCCTATAACCCCCCCCCCCCCCCTTCCCAAACCCTAACACACACACACTACACATACACACTCCCCCTCTCAGAAAACAAACTTAAAAAAAAAAGCAACCAAGAAAATCAAAACAAGCAATTTATTGGAAATACGGTACTTCGAGTACGTATGCAAAAGAGAGATGACATGATATTTAGAGCAAAAAAAAGTTCAAAAGGGGTAGAGAAATAACATTAATGAAAAAAAAATAATTCGGGTTTTTTTTTGCCTTTTGAAATAGACTAACATGATATAACATTTTTTTTAAACTGATCACAAAAAAAAAAAAAAAAACAAAAAAAAAAACACAACGAAATAAAAACCATTTCTCGCCTCCCATACAAACTATTCGACTCTCTCTGCTGGTCCTCATGTCTAAAACAAAGTTGAAGATACAGAGATAATTTCGATACCAATAATTAGTAAGATACAGAGATAATTTCGATACCAATAATTAGTAAGATACAGAGATAATTTCGATACCAATAATTAGTAAGATACAGAGATAATTTCGATACCAATAATTAGTAAGATACAGAGATAATTTCGATACCAATAATTAGTAAGATACAGAGATAATTTCGATACCAATAATTAGTGAGATACAAACACATATTCTACAACAGGTACTTATGAGGGAAAACTATCAAACAATATACAAAGATGTGAGAAATACAACATAAAGTAAATTTAGACCTTTTCACCTTTCAAAGGAATAAATCGATCTGCGATTTCTCTAACTTTGTTTTCAACTTTGTAGATTGTGAAATACAACCATTTTTATGCGCCAGTCATATTGATTCTATTTCGAATTCTTATGAAGTTTATTGACAGAAACAAGAAATTGAAACCTTCTTTACTGTTTCCTTCCGGAAACAACTTGAGCTAAGCAGTTCAGCAGAAATGGGACACAAAGGTTTCAGTATATATTTTGATAATGCCGAGTTCAATAATGCGGTGTTCCAAGATATAGAATAGGCCTATGTCTAGCACACGACGTGATGAGGGTTTCGAAAGAAAAATCCAGTAGCAATTGGAGGTAAAATTCAGACAAAACAAAGAGGTGAAAAGAGGAAGGTAGATTTAGAAGCACAGAGAGAGAGATAGATAGATAGATAGATAGAGAGAGAGAGAGAGAGAGAGAGAGAGAGAGAGAGAGAGAGTGAGAGAGAGAGCGCGCGAAAGAGAGAGAAACGATTTGGGAAGATCAGAGGACGCAAATGGAAGAATCTGGATATGTGGATAATATTTTATAAATTATGACAGCACTTAATTGGTTTACTAGAGGTAATATTTTTTTGTATTCATGTTGTGTGCTTAGAGTGACGTGTTTTTTAGTATGTTTTTTCTTTGTTTTTGATCAATACCTTTTTATGTTTAAAGTTGCAGTTTACCTTAGAACAATCACAGTTTTTTGCACTGTCCAAAGAAGCAAACTAGCCGAGGTATATCGAACTTGTTCTCTTGCAACAAATATCAATTTATGCTTGGATGTTTTAAGCCCATTGGAAATTTTTGTAGTCTTTCTAAAATCTATTACACATTAGTGTATTTTAATCCTCGAGCGATTAATAAGAGAATATTAAAGGCTGATTACAAGCTAACGCGAAAAAGTGTTAATATTTGTATTCAATGACCCAGCAAGACACCTGAAATCATTATAATATACATCCTGGCATTTTATTGCCTAAAGAATTAATTAAACAGTAACTCCATTTGTTGGATTGAAAAAACCGCACTGCTTTCCGTAGAGAAGGAAACCACTTTTGTTTTTGTGAGATGCCAGAGAATTTTAAAGGAAATTGCCCATTCATAAAAGACATACTTGGTCAGGAGAGGCTGGCAGAACCTGAAGATCTGTGCACAGTTTATGGAGGAGAAGGTAGATGGATGTAAGGAGGTAAGGAGGTAAGGAGGTAAGGAGGTAAGCTTCTTTCGCTCCAAAAAAACTTGGGAATCAGCAGAGAGCCTTTATTCTGTGAGCCACTTTGTCTCTCTCTTTATTTCTTTCTCTTGTAAGCAACTTTCTTTTTTTCTTTGTCTTTTTCTTCTGTAAGCCACTTCTTTTTGTCTTTTTCTCCTGCAAGCCACTTTCTTTCTTTCTTTGTCTTTTTCTCCTGTAAGCCACTCTCTTTCTTTGTCTCCTTCTCTTAAAAGCCACCTTCGTTCTTTCTTTGTATCTTTCTTCTGTAAGCCGCTTTTTGTCTTTCTGTCTCTTTCCTCTGTAAGCCACTTTCTTTTTTTCTTTGTCTTTTTCTCCTGTAAGCCGCTTACTATCTTTCTTACTTTGTCTGTTGCTCCTGTAAGCGGCTTTCTTTCTTTGTTTCTTGCTCTTAAGCTTTAAAATAATATTAAGCTTCAGTGGCAAAGCTGCCATGTAAAAAATAGGTATGACGTTTTAAAGACCAGAATAAGATTTGCAACTCCCAAAAATCAGGGGCCCTTCTGACCTGAGATACAGATTTGTATTGCCCTTAAGATAGTATTTGCTCTTAGAAATATAAATCCAAGATATAGATTTAAATTTAGATTTAAAAATGGGCCTAGAATTTAGGTGCAAAGTCTACATGAACAAGGGTTGGATCTAGATCTAGATCTATATCTTTAATCATTGATAGTCTAGCGACAAATATAGATCTAGAGTCCAACGCTGATATTGTAATAGGCTGGCACTCTCTAGGATTGCAACTTTTGTATTTTTGTCGAAACATAGATGTGATTTTTCTCTTGGGGATATTATTGTCCGTGAAACTCTTGAACAATCTCAGGATCAACCCCGCCAATGTGACAGCAATTCATTTTTATAAATTTTGTTTAGCCCAGCAACATCTTAATGTGTGAATTGCGCTTGTCAAAGTTGCTTGGTTTTGAGATCTTCTCTATTTGAGATATCGCTAGCGACGTGCAGAAAGCGACCAGCAGCTAGTTGCAGATGACTTCGAGTATCCAGACCTTAAGCAATTATCGAAAAATAAACACTTGAAAAAGAAAGTCCAATATGTTTTTTTATAACAAAAAGTTGCCAATGTGCACTT
>JAWDGP010000293.1:110000-115152 GCA_033675545.1 Elysia crispata
ACGTTTGTAATGGTAATCAAACAAGTTTGTTCGTTTTAAAGTTAAATAGAATCAAACAAATATATTTACAAAAATATGTAGATTGAAAGAGGAACAGCTTGATCTAGAGAGCGTAGCCAAAAGAATAACAACGTAGGTCTATATGTGAATGCTCATCGTGATCCGTGATCCGTGATCCATCAGATAAAAACCATTTTATGTTTTTATATTTTCGATGTCCGTAGATGGAGAGACTAAACCACGAACTAACATTTCACAGCTGTTTAGACAATATACGTATAAAAATCCTTATTTTTAGCGTTACATATTCCATATATGATGGCGCTAGGCGAAAAATGAGGACCATCTAACCGAGCATTTCTAGACCATCTAAAAACGTCAAATTTGGCATAGAGTTGTAAATTCCCCTAAAGATTGGAGTGATAATATTATTTTTACTTAAATAGTGTTTTTCAACAATTAAAGCAAATATGTGATTATTCATTTCTTATAAGAAAAAGGCGAATGTGCAAACTACTTCCTGTAAGGTGACCGGAAGTATAGCTTCATGCAGGAAGTACGTAACGATGTAGGTGGCGTTAGCTCTAAAACCGTCTGGATTAGAATTATCTACATGTTCTAGAGATAGCGTAGGATCTGAAAAAAAAATCTGAAAAGTTACTTGGCCATAAATTCTACATCTAGCGCCTAAATATTTATAGCAGTTAAACTCAAATCAAAAGGTTAAGATCTAGATGTTACTTTTAGGCTTAGAATTTCAAAAGGATTTAAGTTTTAGATCTAGAAGATAGATAGGTTGAGGCGTAAGTAAAAGGATAGATGTCATAAACCTATTTAATACCCACATGCACCCCAGACTCGGAAAATTGATTCCGGGGTTTCGTGAGGAGATTCGCATTTTCAGCTGGTCCTTATAATAAAAATAAGTCGAGAGCCTAAATAATTATAACTGACAGTTACATGGTGAGGCAGAATCTAAATTAAATCACAAACTAACACTTCACAGCTGTTAACATTACACATGTATAAAATTCGTTAAAAATAGCATTTCGTCTTCGTTGTAATAAAAAAAAGTGCAGAGCCTAAACAATTATAAGTGAGTTACATGGTGAAGCAAAATTTAAATTAAATCGCAAACTAACACTTCACAACTATTAACATTATACATATAAAATTCGTTAATAATAGCATTTTGTCTTCGTTATAATAAAAATAAGTGCAGAGTCTAAATAATTATAACGAACAGTTACATGGTGAGGCAAAACCTAAATCACAAACTAACACTTCACAGTTTACATTATACACGTATAAATTCCTTAATTTTAGCATTTCGTCTTCGTTATAATAAAAATAAGTGCATAGCCTAAATAATTATGATTGACAGTTACCTGATAAGGTAAAATCTACATGTTTGTCTCCACATCGACCTAATCTTTTAAAGTATAAACAGTCAAAAAATCTTAAGAGATATTACTGAGAAGCTGACGAGTGTCCAGTTTAACGAAATTTTGATCGATTCAGTGAAAAAAACTGAAACTGAGAAATGGACTTATATAAATAGATCCCAAGAGCAGCAGCTAGATCTAGACGTAAAGAATGATTAGGATTGTATGCTTTACTGTTCTAATTCTTTTCACAGTGAAACAATCAATGCATTCACAATTCATATTCCTATGATACTATATAATACATATATATATATATTGAAAAAGAGAGATTCAGATAGACCAAGAAAGAAATAGAAAGAAAATAGTAGTTGGAAAAGTTAAGTAATGATAGCAGGAGATCGCACTGAAAATCTAAGAATACAAATCTTTACGATCTTTAAAGACAAAGGCTAGTCGTTGAGGATATCAATATTTTCCACAACATTAAAGATTTGTGTTGGTAGGAAGGTGAAGAACAAAAGAAAGAACAATAAAAACATGAAAAGGGGAAGTGCGTATGTGAGGGGAGTGGGGGGGAGTGTGAGATGACGCTGTCAGGTGCTGGGTGATAAGATTCTGTGGTAGAGAAACTGTTAAAAAATGGCGCGGGCGTTGGATTATTTGAAGAAAAAGACGAGCAAGATTAAAAAGAGAAGATCTTATCAGTCACTGTCATTTTGCTCTTCTCTGTAGAAAACCTGGAAATAGTCAAAAGCCTCTTTAATGTTGGCATTTGACGCGCCTGGGACCTGAAAATGGCGCATGGTTGTCGCTCCAGGAAGTGTCTTGTAGTTTAACCCAAGCGGGTTCGAAGCAGCACAATCTCCTGAGTCGTACCACCAACCGCGATTGGTGCCAGACGCACAACTTGCCGACACATAAAATATAGATTCAAAATACTCTTCAGTGCTTCCAATGATTCCATTCGTTGGGGCAAAGTCCCAGTTACTTTTTAGTGGCTGTATAGAATTTCCTGAGAAATCTAACCCATAATCCTGGGTGAATTCGTAATCATGATTGTTCTTTTTTATGAGTCTCAAGTTTGTGTACGTAATCCATGCTGGGCCGTGAAAAGAAGAACTATTATAGTAAATGTAAAAGGAAACCTGCATACCGCTGTCCAGCATTGGCAGCATGTTCTCCAAGCCGATAAAAAAGTCGTTGGGACCAAGGAAGTAGCCGGTCTCGTAATCGTCAAAGTCGTAAATAACATCGAAGTTTCCAGAGTTGCGCAGGAGATCCCGCCACACGAAGTTCGAACCGATGGTGCATTTAGTCTTAACGAGTTTCGACCCGTTGCCTATAACGTCCAAAACGATGGTGTATTCTCCGTCTGGATAACCTGAAGACACTAACTCGGAACACGACGTTGGGTTCCTCTCACAGAAACTGCCAACCATTCCAGAAGTATGGCACTGGCATGCATCAATAGAAAATACCCCACCATTTTCGCACTGTAAGTCATGTGTTGTTCCGCCGTTCTCGATAGGATTCTGGGTAGTCTCGATAAGATTATGGGTAGTTTCAATAAGATTCTGGGTAGTTTCGATAGGATTCTGGGTAGTCTCGATAGGATTCTGGGTAGTCTCGATAAGATTCTGGGTAGTTTCGATAAGATTCTGGGTAGTCTCGATAGGATTCTGGGTAGTCTCGATAGGATTCTGGGTAGTTTCGATAGGATTCTGGGTAGTCTTGATAGGATTCTGGGTAGTCTCGATAGGATTCTGGGTAGTCTCGAAAAGATTCTGGGTAGTTTCGATAAGATTCTGGGTAGTTTCGATCGGTGCCTGTTCCGTTACTGTGACCAGGTCGGATGTGTAAAGCATGAAGTCAGGATCAAAGAGAGAGCACACGGGTGTAAAGCTGCATCCTGATGGTATGTAGCAGGTGTTGTCATCCTTTGAGAAAATAAACTTTGAACAGGCTGGATTTGCGGCGCAATTTAAGGCGCATTCTATTGCAGAGCCCTTCAAACGGTAGACATAACAGTTGTTGTTGATTCTGTCTCTCAAGTTGCATAAAGACTGTTTTTTGTATGTAAAATAGTTGATGCCGAACACACCGATCAGCTGTATCACAAGTAACAAAATTCTCCATACCGCCATCTTTGAAATGATCATTGTTTTTCTTTTATAAAGAGACGCTTTGTAACTTGCTTGTTGGTTTTCCTGGGAAAGATACATTTGGAAGCAATACAGTTTTAAACAACTTTATTGTTATAAGAGTTCTGGTCTTCCTCAACGATGAATATTAGGCATAATCTAACGATTAAAATGCGATTAAAACACCTTGAAAAGATTGCGTTGTATACCTGTAAGTGCTATGTCCTAAACAGAACGCTCTTCATGACAAAGTCTCAATCAGTGTCGAAAACGGAATGCAAGTGATATGCAAGTAACATTATGGCTAGCACCGGAATCAGTCATTCAAAAATAGCGCAGTGTCAAGCATACTCAGTAGTGTTATTGCTTGATTCATTCCAACTCAAATTTCCCTTTTGTAGGACACTTTAAAATATGTATTTTATAATGAAATTATTTTTCTTTATGTTCATTGTTTGAAGTTATGGTGTTGACAATTTTCCTTTTCTAAAATAATGTTATAATCTGGCTTGTTTAATGCCTTCTCGTGAAATTTAATCTGCATTATTATTGCAGTTCTCAAACAAAAAATATGATTTGAATAAGAAACTATTTTTATTAATCCATTGCAAGATTTTGTTTAACATGTCAGGTTGTCACTCATGTAATATTTTTATTCGAATGGGCTGTATTTCTTTCTTTAAAATATAATATTCGTTACCTAAATCTTCTCTAAGAGAGAGAGAGAGAGAGAGAGAGAGAGAGAGAGAGAGAGAGAGAGAGAGAGAGAGAGAGAGCCAACCAAGCTTCTTTATGTTTTTTTAGCTACATACATGCTTATGAGAACCGATAATTGCCTGTTGGAGATTATGGAAATAAGGCCTAAAGTCTTTTTAAAAGGGTTTTACCAAAAGAATAAATCATACATCAAGCTCACAAATCGACTTTTTATATTCATGATAAGTTTTGAAACTCCCTATCGTATCATTTCACATTATACTTATTAAACTCCTTTTTGGCATCAATTTGATCAAGCTTTTATTCTTTTCTTGCGTTGTATCTGTCTGCCTTTTTTATATGTGTAACAGATTTTAATGGGAGTGATCTGTTAGGCTCTGTTTATCTAGGGGTATGAAAATATACACAGCCCATCACACGACTCGTCCGTAAAAAATAATTCTGAAGTCCGCTCGTAAAAATTGAACTCTGTTTAATCCAACAAAAGAGGTTGACTCTATAATCACTGTACACCCTTAAACTCAACTTAAGTAGACTCTTAAACTCTCTATAGGTTAAAATGATGTTGACTGACTGAACATAATTTCGACTCTTATTTATACGAAATCTCGTCGAATCATTCAGGAAAGGAATTACATAAATCGTAAGAGAATATTCTTGGTACACGTCATAAGCAATGCGCTCTAAAATAGCAACGAATCAAAACAAAGGTAAACAAGGAGTGACGAGATCATTACTATGCTAGAACTAGGTCGGAGATATCAGAAGAATCTAGGCCATACAAGTGCGGGCACTTGTATGGCCAAGATTAAGTTCTTAGGCTTGAAATACAAACATTATGCAACTAAATAAGATAATGTACATAGATCTAGTCGATCCGCTACCCAAAAGTGAAACACCAAAAAA
>JAWDGP010000296.1:0-38656 GCA_033675545.1 Elysia crispata
CTTTTCACGAAGGGGGCGAAAGCCCCGGCCAGCATCCCCCCGCGCAGCGGGGGGATCCTTCCTTTGGGAAAGAATGGTTGCCCCCCCCCCCTCAAGGGGGTGTCGACCTATCCTCCGGACACATCGAAATCGGGGGGATGTGCCTTCCCCGCCGGTGAAAGTGGAGGGGATTCGCCCCCGTCTCCCGTTGAAGGAAGCGAAGCTTCCTTCCACTTCCCCCGATTTCTTTTGCAAAGGCAAATCAAAAACCCTCCGATTTGAGGGGGCGAAGCCCCCCTCCCCCCCCCGAATGATTCCCGGCGCAATCCTAGTTTACCCTCTCGGGGGGGGAATGAGCGCTCTTCCAACAATCCTGAAGGAAATGAGGGATTGTTGTCAAACGTAAGAATCCTGCCGACGCCAACTTTTGGGGCGCCTCCCGATGAAACAACCGAAACCCTGATCACGGCCTCGCGCAGCCAGGCCCCCCAAAAGAAAATCTTCGCGTCGGCAGGATTCTTACGTTTGACAATCAATCCCGAAGCGACCCTCGGGTCAACCATTAATCGGGGGGTTTGACAACATCCCCCTCGCTTTGCTCGGGGGATGTTTAAGCAGATGTTTGCTTCGCAAAATTGAAGGAAGAGCGCTCTTCCTTCCACCAAGGTGTTCTTCGAACACCTTGGGAAGGTTTCCCGAGCAAAGCGAGAGGGGATCCCCTTCCGAATGAAGGGTTTCCAATCAATTCGGGGGGTTGTGACTGTGGCGCAAAGCGTTCAAATGGTTTTGGCCCCGGTCACGGCCTCCTTCGGGAGGGCTCCCCCGGGAAGGAGGATTCTTACGTTTGACAACAATGGTTTCCCTTCGGAATTGGGAGACCACCCCCTCGAAGGGGGCCGGAAGCACTTGGACGCTTCGCGCCACAAGTTCAATGGGTCTAAGGACCCGACCTGACAAGGGGGCTTCGCCCCCTTCGAAAGTGGGGGTAGTCTCCCCATTTCCGAAGGGAATGGGAGACCACCCCTCCGATGAAAACACTCCCGAGGGTCGCAAGGGGGATTCACTCGCGATTTGAGGGGCGAAGCCCCCTCCCTCCACCAAGGTGTTCGAAGAACACCTTCGGAACTCCCCCGGTCGGGGGGATTGTCAAACCCCCTTCGGCAAAATTCGGGGTTTCGCAAGGGTGTTGGAGGCCGTAAACGGGGGGAAGGATCCCCGAAGGGGAGACCACCCCCCGAAGGGGGAGACCACCCCCGAAGGAGGGGGTAAGAAAATCCTTTTCGAAACCCTACAACACCCCCTCGTAAATGACAGCATTCGGGGGTGTTGAACAACAATCCCTCGAAACCCTCGCGAAACGAAACTCTTGCTTCGCAAGGGCAACACTGACAATCCCTATCGCTTCGCTAGGGGTATTGACTGCACGAGGGCAATCATTCTACACCCGGACTCCCCCTGAAACCTTTGCTTCACTATCGTTGACATTTTTCCTTCGGAAGAATTCGAAGATGGCGAAAATACCTTACCTTGGAAAAATTCTTTCGCTTTGCTTAGATCAACCTTTCATCGGGTGCAATATTAACAACAGCAAAAACATCCCGCCCCTAAACACCCCCAAAAGGTACCTCACCCATCAACGAAGCCTCCGCGTAGCAGGGGTAACACTGACAAAGGTTGTGTTTCGAATGTTTAGTGAAACAAGGTGTGAAAAATCTTCATTGTTTCAAACCCCCGCGCAGTGGAGGATTAGCCAAGCGAAGAGAGGAGAGTTTAATATTTCGCAAAGCAAAGTTCATCAGGGGTATTGTAATGTTTTGCCATTCCCTCCCCGATGAATTTTTAACCTCCCCCTTGAACTCTCCCTTTGGAGGGGTGGAAATCAATGGGGCAGCCCCTTCATTTTGCTTTGCGAAATGCCGAACCCCTTGGTCGTCGGGGGTGTTATTCTTCCCCCAGTAGTAAAAACCCCCGAATGAAATGAGGGGGTTTGCCCAACAGGCCCCTCCCCCGCGAAAGGAAGCTAATTGTCAATTCAGGGAGCAATGTGACCAGCCTTGGCTGTTGTCCTTTGAACACTTTCGTCCCGATACCCCCGCGTTTAAAGGAAAACCGATTCAACTTGCCGCGAAACAAGGGAATGGCAAAACCTCCCCTCGGTGGGCCTAGCCCACCATGCGAAGCACCCCCGAAGGGGGGTTGACCCCCTCGCGAAACCCCGAATTTTGCCGAAGGGGTTTGACAATCTCCCTTGTCACGGCTTCCCTAGGGGGTCGAATTAAATGAAACCCCCTCCAGGTCAGGGGCGAAGCCCCTTTGGAATTCTTTGACAACATGCTTGTCGCTCCCGGTCGGGCATGGGAGACCACCCCCCAATTTCAAACACGACCGTCGGGAGTATTGTCAAGCATAAGAATCCTCCCGACGCGAAGCGGGGGCCTGGCAAAAGCGACCGCCGTGACCGGAGCCGGGACTACTTGGACGCTTCGCGCCACAAGTCAAACCCCCCGGGGGGGCGAAGCTCCCTCCAATGAATGTTAATTAATGTTCATTCCCCCCCCCCCGAAGGAGGGGGGGGGGGGGGGGGGATGCCGGTCGGGAAAACGAGGTTGGTTGCCCCCGATTTCGATGTGTTCGGAGAACACATTGCAAGAGGTTTCTCCCCCCCCGATGGTGAGGGGGCGAAGGTTTTCTTCCTCCCTCCAATGAATGTTAATTTCCCCCGAATGCAATGGTTCCTTGGGGGAATGAAACAATCCCGAAGGGATTGTTGTCAAATCTCGGTATCCCTCCCGACGCGAAGCGGGGGCCTCCCGACGGTCGGGTTTCGGGGGGGGGGCAACCATTCTTTCCCAACGGGAAAGGATCCCCCGCTGCGCGGGGGGATGCCAAGGGGCTTCGTAAAAACCCCTTCGTAAAAAAGGAATCCTTTTGAACTTGTGGCGCGTATTGCGAAGCGCGTCGAAGTGGATCCGGCCCCTTTGGGGGGGTGGTCTCCCATTCCCGAAGGGAATGTTGTCAAATCATAAGAACCCTCCCTCCCGGGGGAGCCTCGCACAGCGAGGCCGTGACCGGGGGGAATGAAAACAATCCTGAATGAAATAAAGGGATTGTTGTCAAACGTAAGAATCCTGCCGACGCCAACATAAAGGTTTCCCCCGCGAGGCCGCCCCGCGAGGGGTGTTTTTTTTTCTTTTGGGGCGCCTCCCGACGGTCGGCCGTGACCGGGGGGTTTTCAATGTGTCCTCCGGACACATCGAAATCGGGGGGATTTCCGAAGGTGTTCCTTCGAACACCTTGGTGAAGGGGGAAGGAAACCTTCGCCCCCCTCAAATCGCGAAGGGGTTGAAACCAAGGGGTGCTTCGCACTGGTGGGGAGGCACCTTTTGGGGGGGATGAATTCCCGCTGCGCAATCAATTCGCGGCGGGATCATCCTTAGTACGTTGGTTGACAATCTCCTTCAACTTAATTTAAGCGCAGGGGCAACGTTGCCCAGGGGGCTTCGCTCCTGACCTTGGGGGAGGCTTCGCCCTCCTCGAATGAATCACGAAGCAAGGGTTTCGGAGGAAAGGAAACCTTTCCTTTGCCCCATTCGGGGGATACCTTTGCGTGGAGGGGAAACCCCTCCAAGTGCGAAGGGTTGAAACCAAGGGGGTGCTTCGCACTGGTGGGGAGGCACCTTTTGGGGGGATGAATTCCCGCTGCGCAATCAATTCGCGGGGGGATCAGCCTTAGTATGTTGGTTGACAATCTCCTTCAACTTAATTTAAGCGCAGGGGCAACGTTGCCCAGGGGCTTTGCTCCCGACCTTGGGGGAGGCTTCGCCCCCCCTCGAATGAATCACGAAGCGAGGGTTTCGGGGGAAAGGAAATCTTTCCTTTGCTCCATTCAGGGGTCCTTCGAGGGGGAACCCCTCCACGCAAAGGTATCCCCCGGGCCCTCCTTGGGAGGCCTCCCGCTTCGCGTTGGGCCCGCGAGGGGTGTTTTTTTTTTTTGTTTGAACACTTGGAGGCGCGGCAACCATACGCGCCTCCTTGAATTGCAAAATTTATTGGCGCTTCCTGCCGACGACCTTTTGAAGGAAGAGCGCTCTTCCAAAGTGTTAAATTCCACGATTTGAGGGGGGCGAAGCCCCCCGCCATCCTTAGACTTCCCCCCGAAGGGGGGGGTGGTCTCCCATTCCCGAAGGGAATGGGAACTTGAACCCTCCCTCCCGGGGGGCCTCGCGAATCGACCGGTTTCGGTGGCAAAGGATCCCCCGCGGAGCGGGGGGATGCCAAGGGGCTTCGCTGGTCGTTTAAGAAGACCTTTGACAACATCCCCTCGCTTCGCTTGGGCATGTTTAATCGGGGGGATGTCGTTGACTGGAGGAAAGCTTCGCTCCCCTCAAAAGGAAACCTTTCCGGAAAGATTTCGTTTTCCCCCGAGCGATAAAAGTTGCCCCCAAGCAAAGCAAAAGGAATGGGTTAACCTTCGCGAAGTGAAGGTTTTGCAAGGGGAATTTTCAGTGTTGCTTTGGGGGTTTCGCAAAGGTTTTAGGGGCCTTCGGGTGTAGACGAACCACGATTGTTGAAGAACTGGCCCAACCCCCTTCCCCCCACCCGAAGGGGGAGACATTTCCCGATCGGAGAAAGGAGGGATGTCTTTGAATGTAAAGAGGAGTGTCCAACGTTCCTTTCAGGCATCAAAAGCAAAGCATCCTCCCGAACAAAGCGAGGGCAGAGTGAGTGGCAAGTGTTTTTGCAGGGGTTTGGAGGAGCATTAATAAATTCAAACCCCGGAGGGAGGAGGAACCCCTTGCTTTCGCTTCGCGAGAGAAGTGTTAGCCCGAAAGAGTAACCATTCGCCAGGGCTGATCCTGATGAGAAAAGACATGGGTTTTTGAGGGGATGGGTGTTTTTGAGGTTGTAAAACTCATGACATTCCGTATTCATTTGAACCTTCGAAGAAGGTTGACATCAATCCCTTCTCAAAGGGGATTTTTCTTAGCGTCAAACCCCTCCGAAAAAAGGCTTTCAAAAGTTTCATCTCAAGTTTCGGGCCGGTCTTGCGAAGTAGAGAAAACCTTTGCTGAAACTCTCTTGCTTCGCTCGGGCATTGCTTGGATTTCAGTTCAAGTTTCGGGAAGATTTTTTCAAAGGCTCGCCCCCCGCAAGAGTAGCTTTTTGATGGAAATAGAATTCTTTTGATCTTTTGAGGGTTTGCTTTACTTTTCGAAGGGGGCAACTTAATGTTTCCCCTTGGTACCAAGGTGGCGCGACCCGCCACCTTCGAAAATAATTTTTCAAGACATCTTTCACAAGATTTTTAAAATCTGCTTTAACTAGCTCTCTCGCTAAATGTGGAGTTGAAATTACATCTTCACGTATTCGACGTTATCGATTAGGTTATATTCGTTTATATTTACCGTTTTCACATATTTGGTATCTAAAAGCTTCTCCGAGTTATTTATCTATATTAATTGATTTACCAAAAAAACAATTAGAAGATTTATTTTATTGTTACAAAAATAATTTTATAATCAATTCTAATCCTTCAGCGAATGACCAGCGTAGCAAATTCTCTAAAACGCTTTTTTATTCTTGTACTTTTTTTGCCAAGGCTGATCAAAAACAATTAAAAAAACAACAAAAGAATCAAAGAGTCTTTTGTTGTTTATTCTTATTAAAGAACAATTTAAAACAAAAAAACAAATTTTTCGCTTCTCAGGTAAAATTGCCCTTTCGAAACGATTTAATACAAAATGAAAAAACAAACTTGAAAAAAATGATTAGTTCACAAACGTGTTTTACACAAATGAATAAAAGCAAAGAACAATTTAAAAATCAATTAATTTGGTTTTACAAAAAGAATATCTATTCTCAAAATTCTAAAAACTTTTTATATTTAAATTATTGGAAACAAAAACAATTTCAAAAGTTCAATTTTGATTTGTTTTGCTTTGATTTAGTTAGAAAATCGCAAAAACATAATTTTCGAAGAAGGCAAAGTCTATCACCTATTCAATTTTTTTTTACATCGTTTTTTCAATTTCAAGCAATGTTAAGAAACGAAGAGATATTAACTAACCCCCTTGAAAGGGGAATACGAACTCAATTCCTTCATGCTTTCCTTTCAAGTAAATCTTCCTCAAAGATATCGAAGGCACTTGATGTCACTGCCATCTTACAAGGGTGGCCCGCAAGTGACTTTCGTAAGGGAAGAATTCCCTCACTGGGACGCAACCTTTCAAGGTGACTTGTCCAATAGCGAAGCAAACACAAACCCCCGACTGAAAGGAGGGTGTTTTCAAACCCTCGCAGGAACCCTTAAGGGTTCCTCCCCCCCGCAGGGGGGGATTGTCAAAAGTAAAAAAATCTCCCCTCCCGGGGGGGCCTCGGTCGTCGGGGGAACCCTTTCGCGAGGGTTTCGGGGGTTTCGTCGTTTAGGAGTTGTTCAAACCACACAACAAGAACATCACCCTCTTCAATTGCCCTCTCGCGGAGGCGGATTTTTTCAAAATAATTATCGAAAAGGTTGGTTTCCTTTTAGAAGTCAAATTTTTCAAATTGAAAAGATTGCTTTGCAACCAAATCAATCAAGGTCGCTTTGTGACCGTGATTTTGATCGGCTTTGGCAAAAATCTGAAAATAGATTAAGAGATCTTCATCTTCTTAATTTATTAAGACATTTTCAAAAAGAATTTTTTTGGAATGCATCCATAAAAATTAATTATAAATCATCTTCTGAATTATTAAATTCTGGCGAATTTGACCCAATTCGTAAACAACGAAATTTGGTTTTTAAAAAACAAATAAATTTTTCGTTTTTTTTTAATTTATTATTTTTTAATAACATTTCAAATCTTAAAACATTTTTTATTAAATCCACAATCTTAAAAAAAACAATTTTTTCACATTTTTCCCCCCTCTGAAAAGTAAGCTAGAAGTAATTCGAAACAAAAAAGAAGGATGCAACGCGTATTTAATTCATTATATTAGTAATACTAATTACCTAAATAATTTGTTACTTTTGTTTAAGCAAAAACAAAATTTTCACAAATTATTTTTCAAATTTTTCTTTTTTAATCAAGAAGGAAGTGAAAAAATTGTGTTTCAAGAACGAAAAAATTATCGATTAGAATTTTTTTCTTCGAAGGTGGCGTTTCAGGCCACCTTTGTGCCAAGGGGGCTTTGCCCCCTTCGAAAAATGGTAATTAATTTTGATTTCAAAACCCCCGGTCGGGGGCTGTGTCCACTTGGTCGCTTCGCGCCACAAGTTCGAAGGTGGCGTTTCAGCGCCACCTTGGTGCCAAGGGGGCTTCGCCCCCTTCGAAATGGTTGCCCCCCCAAAGGGGGGTTTTGCTTTCCTTTTGGAAAAGAAATGATGTTTTCAAAAGGTAAAATTGAAGAGGGCGATGTGACCAGTGTAGCAGGTAGCTTTGCCACTTTCGCCCCTTAATCAGCCTTGGCGGGTGCTTCGCGCCCTCTTTAAAGTTTGCCAAAAGGCAATTGAAAAAAAATTACGTGACAATTCTTCAAAGTTTTTTATCGAATGAAGTAAAAATCGAAAGGGTCTTTGCTCCCTTTATATTTTTTCAAAACTTCAAATCTTTTAATTTATATATTAAGGGCATTTCCTATAACAAACTCAAATTATTCGAAACAAAACTTTATTTAATTCATTATTTCACTTTAGCGCTATTAAAACGTAACACTCAACTCTCTTTTCGAAGGGGGCGAAGCCCCCTTGGTACAAAGGTGGAAACCTTTAGTCGCGCCACCTTCGAAGAGAGATGGAAAGGATCCCCCGGTCGGGGGATGCCAACAGGTGCCGACCGCACCTGTTCGTCTATAATAAAAATATTTTCGAAGGTGGCGCGACTAAGGGTTTCCACCTTGGTGCCAAGGGGACTTTGCTCCCTTCGAATCAGTGGAATATAAAAAATGACCCCCGAGCAAAGCGAGGGGATCATTTCAAGGGTCCCAAGGACCCTTCGAATAAGTGTTTTAATGACCAACAATTGTTATTTTGTAATTCAAGAATATCTTCTGTTTATCGAAATATAAGAGCCAAGGCTGACCCCTTTCAATTCTTCTTTAATCAGCTTCGCCATCAGATTCAATTTTTGAATTTACATGAAGGGCATAAAAGCATCTTTAATATTTTGCTCTTTGGGCAAAATTGTTCCAGAGGGGCGATTTAAAAAGCAACTTCGACGTGTTCGTAGGACACATTGTACAACGGGAGCGAAGCCCCCTTGGCATCCCTTGGCGCTTAAATTGTTTTCAAAACAAAACGATTGTCATATGGTTGTCCAAAACCCGACTTTGGGGGGGTTTGAAAACTCCCCCTGGCTTTGTTCGGGGGAGCTTCAAAACCCCTTGTCGGGGGCCGTGCCCACTTGGTCACTTCGCGCCACAAGTTCGAAGGTGTCGCGACTTTCTCCCCCTCCCGAAGGGGGAGGGACCCCCGACCGGGCAAAAGGAGGGTTTCTACCTTGGTGCCAAGGGGGCTTCGCCCCCGACCTTACCCCCCAAGGGGGTGTCGACCTGTCCTAGGTCCACATCGAAATTGGGGATTTTCGCGGGGGGATTCTTCCCTCCGAATGAGGGGAGAAGAACTTTTTCGAAACGCCAAGGCTGATCCCCCTGCAGGTGGGCAATGTTGTTCCGAAACTCAACCCCCCTGGGTTTTTGCTTTCCCTTTGGGAAAGAAGCGGATCAGTCTTGGCATTTCGCAAATCAAAATTCATCGGGAGTTTGCTAGCAAGCTTGATAAGCTTTGGCAGCTGGGGGAGTCAGTTAATGAATCAAAATAATCAAATTTTAATTAGGGCACAATCTGAAAGAATTCATCGATTAAGTTATCAACAAAATTTTAATTTATTAAAAAATAAAGTTGTTGAGGTAAATTTTTTTTTAGATTGGAAAATTCAATATTTAAATCATAGTCAAAAAATAAAACATTTTTTTGGCAAACATGTAAGAAATATGTATTACAAAACATCAAATCCAAAGTCAAATGAAATAAAGACTATATTAAATTCTTTTTTTCCAAGAAGTAACTTAAAAGGAATTGTGTATTCTATTCCTGTTTTAAATAATCAAGTATCAAAAAATTGTCGCTCTCGCGAGGGTAAGGGTAATTGTTTTCAACAAAAAGTGAAAAATTATTTTATTTCTAAATTTCCTGACATTCATTTTTTTGATCAATCAAATCTTTTTTTAATTGTTTTATTGACCTAAGTCAATTTCATTTTGTTTGTCCTTCTTTTCGAAGGGGGCGAAGCCCCCTTGGCACAAAGGTGGAAACCCTAAGTCGCGCCACCTTCGAAAAAGGATTAAACTTGAGTTCACATAACAATTTATTACAATATTTTTCTAAAAATAAAACAATTTGTCAAAAATTTAAAAATTATATCAATGTTTCAAACCATAAAAAATTCCACCCCTGCGAGAAGTTTTTTATGTTTATCAAGAAAAATTAAGCAAAAAAAATTTTTTTTCAATCAAAAAACTGCTTTTATTTTTACTTATGTTTCTAAATTGTTATTTTTTAATTTTTTAAAATTTCCATTAATATTGAAGAATTTTTGGATTTTTTCTTTAGAACAAATTATATTTTATTTTTTAAATAAAAATTTCATATTATTAACAATTCATAGAAAAATGAAACAAAAAAAAATCAATTCTTATCAACAAAAAATGTCAATTTTTTTAAGAAAACTAAAAAACGAAGGGCAAGACTCCGACCTTTCAATTCCCCTTGCACAGCAAGGGGGTTCAAATAATACTCGATTTTATCACGGGGGAGAAGGATTGATGCTTCAAAAACAAATGATTTTTAAAATTATTAATCATAAAATAAATCCTATTGTTAATGCTATTTTACAATATAAAGCATTTCAATCAAAACGATTGCAAAGTAAATTTAAATTTAATTGGTCATCTTTTTTAAATTATTCAAATGATTCATTTCAAGCTTATTTTTGAAAAAAAATTGCAGGTGCCTAACCCACCTAGCGAAGCCCCCTTGGAAGAGAAACGCGCAAGCCATGCCCACCTTCCCCCCCCCCCGAAGGGGGGGGGACGTTTTCTAGGTGGGCATGGCACCGGGGAAAAGGAGGATCCTATTCGAAAGGGGCGAAGCCCCTTGGAAGAGAAATGCGCTTAAATTCCCCGAGCAAAGGTTCTTTGAGGGGGATTGTCAAAATCCCCAAAACCCCCCGTTGGGGGGGTTTGACTACACGAGCGAAGCGAGTGTTTCATTCCCCCCCCGATTACTTGTGGCGCGAAGCGCCACTGTCGAACCCCCCTTTGGGGGGTTTGAAACATTCCCGAAGGGAATGTTGTCAAACCCTCGCGAAGCGAGGGTTTCGGGGGGGGGGAATTGGAGGGGGGCTTCGCCCCCCCCTCAAATCGGGGATTTTCGAGGGGGGATCCTAAAAAATTTTGTTTGACGCCAAAAAATGAATCCCCCTTCCACCCCGATGTGACCAGCGTAGCAGGTGACTTTGCCACCTTCGCCCCCTTGATCAGCTTTAGCGGGTGTTTTGCGTCCTCTTCAAATTTATTTTGTGATCCGTTGATGACTTTATTGTTTCCATCTATTTTTATTACGTCTATTTATTTAAAAATAAAAACCCGCCCCTGCGAGGGTACATTTTTAATTTGCCCGAGCTTGCGAGGGGAAATAAGAAATCGTAATGTTTTTAAAAACAAAATTTTGTCTCAAATGTTAATGAAGAACAAAACGTTTTGCCGATTAAATTTGTTTTACGAATTGTCAAACCCTCGATTCATTTTGCTTTGTAACATTTTCGATTCTTCTTCATTTCATGCAGGGAAGAATCCTTCCCAGTCGGGGGGGGATATCCAAGGGGGCTTCGAAGGAGTTTGGCACCGAGTTTTCTCATGGGGTTGTCTCTTTTGTGGAGTCGAAAAACACAAATCAATATGCCTTGCAGGGGTGGCCTCACGGGGGCAGCCTTTCGGGAGTGTTTTTGGGCAAATTAATTTGTTTTACTATACGAAAACCAAAGTCAAACAAAATGAATTTCTCCTTTGCTCCTTTTTTAAAATCAAAAAAAGAATACGTGAAATGTAGTCAACAAGACAAGATAAAAGGTCGGGGGCAAAACCCCTTGATTTGAAGAGGACGCGAAGCGTCCTCTTCAAATTTCAACCTCCTTCGAAGGAGGCGAAGCTCCCTTGGCATCCCCCCGCGCATCGAGGGGGGCGAAGCCCCTCAACTTCCCCCGAGGGGGGAAGGAAAACCTTCAGGTTGCTCAAAATCCCCGCTCAAATCCCCTTCGGGGATTCTTTCCCTTGGAAATCAATGGTTTCAACGCGGGGATTTTCGCGGGGGGATCCTTTGCCCTTAGGGCAAAGCACCAAGGTGTTCGAAGAACACCTTCGAACCGATGGGTTTCAATATTTTCGCTTTTGTCAATTGTGTTCAATTCACTTATCAATTTATTTTTTATTTTTTGAATTTAATCTTTATCAACGAAGTAATTTATTTCAAACTTTTTTTTCTAATACTATACTAAGAAATGCCAAGGCTGATCATCTGTTTTTATCAAATTTATGTAGTTTACAATTATTACAAAAATTTAAAATTTTATTTCGAGTGAAGCCCAAAATTGAAATTAAACAAAAAATTTTTTCAGGATGGAAATTATTTATTTGGAATATTTTAAGTCAACATATTCAACCTACCCAAAGGTGGTTTTGTTCCCCTTCAGAATACAATCTGGAAGGATTTGAAATGCCTGTTCAACAAAAAAAAATTCAAATTGAAGTATGGAAATTAAGAAGAAATTGGAACAAAAGTATTTTTTTAAAACAAATTATTTTTTTTCATCTCATCTTTGTTATTTACCTTTAGTTTCTTTACCTGCCAAGGCTTATAAACATTGTCAAAAAGATTTGCCTCCTCCAAGGGAAGAGTTGGAAGAATCCCCTTCCGAAGGGGGGGGATGTCCAAGGGGGCTTCGATTCCGACCTTTCAAATTCAAAGGTGCTGCAAAGCAGCACCTTGGTTCAAGGAGAGGATCCCTCTTCGGGGGATGCAATTTATCCTAGGTCCCCGACCTTTGAAGGGCGTGGGTCGCGTGTTCTTGAAACAAAGGGGGCGAAAGTAGTTCAACTACCTGCTACGCTGATCACATCGCCTCCGACCTTTTACCTATTTCAAAAAAATAAAATGAAGCAATTTCCTTGGGGAATTAATCAAAAGAAGGTTGGATTCCCCTTGGTTGATTTTCTTCTTCCTGATATAAAGCAAAAGCATCCCCCGAAACCCCCGAAGGGGGTTTGATATCCCCCTTCGGGGGATTAGTCGGAGGGTGCAATGTGTCCTACGGACACGTCGTTGTTTGAAAAAACATTGCCAATCCTTATTATTTAAAACAAAAATTAAAATTGTTAAAAAACAAAAAAATAAAGCTTCTTTTAATCTAGAAGTACTATTTCCTAAAGGACTTCACGGTCAAATGAGTTGGGAACATGGTTCTAATGTGATTCAAAGTAATTCGTTTATGTTATCTCAAAATCAAAGTACAACAAGCTGCGCTTGCTGCACACTATCAAAAGGTCGGACACGAAGCCCCCTTGGAAGAGAAACGCGTAGGCTATGCCCACCTCCCCCCCGCGACCGGGGGGTCCTTCGCTAGAATCCTTCCCCTTCATCCTTCCTCTTCTCCGTCTTCAAATAATTCCTCTAGATTGCCTTTCAAAGGGGAGCAAATTGTTTTATTAATGCCAGTTGTAAATTCTATCTCAAATTGGTTAATATTAGATTCACATTTATTTGCTGTAAAAAATAGTTTTCTAAAACTTCACAATGATTGCTTAATTAAATTTTCATCGACTTATGAATTTGAAACTTTAATACACAAAAAAATATCATTAAACAATTTATTAAATATTTGGCATTTTTTATTAGAATCTTTATTTTATACTAATGTTTTCGACAAAGTTACATTAATACGAAAGCAAAAGGTTAATCTTTTAGATCAAATGTTAAATTTGAAAAATTTGAACCTCCGAAAAAGGGTTAAAACAAAAACTCGCTCCCGCAAGGGCACAAATGTTTTGTCAGCGTTGCCAAATTGTGAATCAAACTTCTGAACCTAAAATTCGTTTTGTTTTAAATAATCTTTATTATTCTACAAATTCTTCTTTTTCTTGGAAAATTACTTCACATTGGGATTTAGTTAATTTTTTTTAACAGCAAATCCAATGTTAAATGATAATTTTTCAATTTTTTATATTGAAAAATGGTATTTATTACTTTTAAGTTTATTAAAAGTTATTATTTTGACGACTAAAAAAGACTCAATTAATAACCCAAGGGGGCTTGAGCCTTCTCCAAATTATACCAAGGGGATTGAAGCAGCCAAGGCTGATAAACAACAATCTGAATATTTTAAAATTTCAAAATATTTTAATGGATTAATTGAAATTGATTTTGAAAAACTGTTTAAAAACTTTATGTATATTTCTCAACGAAAAGATCAAATTCATCAAAATTTTGATTTATTTTTTCGTTTTAAATGGTCTTCAGAACATCGATTTTATCCTGAAGGAGAGGAAATCATTGTTGATTCAAATAATAAACATGCTTCATTGTGCTACACTGATCCATTTTTCAAAAGGGAATGGAGTCAAGAAGGATCATTGGAGGACCGTTTTCATTTATGTTTGATTCAAAAATGCAAATCCCTGAATAAATATTTTCGAAGATGGCGCGACTTAGGGTGTCTACCTTTGTGCAAAGGGGGCTTTGCCTCCTTCGAAACGAGTGGTATCAAAGTTTCTCAGGCTTACCAACAAGCTCCTGAAGGGAGTTTTTCCTCTTGCGGGAGTGACGCTCCGGAGATTTGGGGTGCTTTGTGCAAGCACGATCCTCTTTGTTTAACGTTTTGTTATATGCAATTTAAAAAATTACATTTACGAGTACGAAATTTAATTTGTAATAACGTGTCGAATAGGTTGAAATGGGATCCTTCGAGGGGGAACCCCAAGGATTCATTCCGGGGGCTTCGCTCCCCCTCAAAATTGTTGTATGGCGCTTCTTACAATCAATTTTTGTTTAAATGGAAAAGTTTATTTTGCAAGCAAAATGATTCCCCTTGGAAAAAGGTTTCTTTCCCCGGACTTTCATATAGCATTTCACAGGGACTGTCTGAAGGAGTTGTGACAACTTACAGAAAGGAAAACCCCGCGAGGGGTCAATTTGCTTTACAGGGATGTCTTTGCAAGGACAGCTCCTCGGGAAAGGCATTAATAAATTCGAAGGGGGCGAAGCCCCTTGGCATACCCCCCCGACTGGGGATCCCAAGGTGTTCGAAGAACACCTTCGAAATGGGGGTTTAATTGAAGGAAAAAAGATGAAAATGTGTCACCTCCTTGCTAGACGAGGTGTTTTCAAACAAGGGCCCTTTTGCCCCCTTTGTTTTGTAGATCAGTGTAGCAAGTTATGTAAAATAAATGACTTGTTTCGAAAATGTAACTCATTAACAATATTTTCCAATTCACAAAAACATTGTCAGGTTTTAAAAATGAAGAATGAATTTTTTAATTTTTTATCTAATGTAACATTTGAAAAATCAAGTTTAAAATTATTTATTTCTTGTTATAATTCTCTTCAATCAAAAATTCAATTATTTCAACAAAAATATTTTTCAACAATCTCCCCTTCGGGGGGATGCTTTGCTATCAACGACGCACTTTCAACATCAAAGTTCTCATTAGGATCTTTATGTAATGAACAAATATTACAAAAACAAAATCAATTTTTTCCCCCCTTTGCAAACTCGGGGCAAAATCAAGACAAAAATTCTGTCTCCACGAGGGGTCGATTTGCTTTACAAGGGCGGCCTCGCAGGGGTGGTGTGCCAGAGGAGGCATTAATACATAATGGGAGTTTAATTGAAGGAATAAAAAATATTCGGTTCGACGAGAGACAATGTTTATTCGGGAGCAAACCATTTTTTCTTACAAATTTATTTTTGCGTCAATTTCAATTACAACGAAAAACTGACCGAATTTATCCATATAATATTTGTTCAACAATCTATTTAAAATCTTTTTCAATTTTAAATCAACTAGCCTCACCTTGGAAGGATCAAGGAGGCGAAGACCTTTACGAAGGTGGCAAAGCCACCTTGGCTATTTTTCTGAAATCCACAACTCAATCTCCGAAGGCCCTCCTCCGGGAGGGGAGATTATTACCAATTATCAAACTACAAACACAAAAAACAAAGGGGGCGATGTGACCAGCGTAGCAGGTGGCTTCGCCACCTTTGCCCCCTTTGGTTCACCCTCGTGCAGCGGAGGGTTCAAAAAGAAATCTCCTTGCGGGGGAGGTTTTGCAGGATCAACATCTTTACAGAAAGGCTTTTTCGAGTGTTTCGTAAAACAAATACCCCCCAAAGGGGGATTTGTTTCAACAATTGACAAATCTAAAACAAAATAACAAGATTGATGACCATTGGACTTTAATACATAAAATGTTGTTATTAAATATTATAAAAAAACCATTAACTCGACATTTTTTTCAAAGCCAAAGATTTTTATTACAACTTAAGTTTTTATTCCAAGGTCTTTTAACTTACTCCAAAGTAGTCAACGTTGCCCCCAAAGGGCGAACAAATGAATCCCCTCTCCCACCCCGAAGGATGGGGGCTTATTTCAAAAGGACGCTTTGCGCCGTCTTCAAATGTTATTCAAGAAGCGAAACTTCCTTTTTTTTATTCACCAGTTTAATTCAAAACAAATTTATTTAATAATGAATTTTTATCAAAAATTAATAAGAAATGTGCAAGCACGATCTGCTTTGTTGTTAAATAGACAACAAAACAGTCCACGCTCTTTTTGTTTTTCTAAAGTTGGGGGAAACGTTTCCCCGGTGAGAAGATTTCTAGAGGGGTTATGAAGCAACCCCCGAAGGGGGTTCGTGTAAGTTGGTTAGGCAACAAGGAGGTCCTTCGAGGGGGAACCCCTACAAGTGGAAGGAAGCTTCGCTTCCTTCAAAATTTTATTCTAGAAGCTTGTTTCATATTGATTTACGTGTTCGTGTTAAATTCAAAGCGCAATGCAATATGGTTTCTCAATTAAAGTTTAATTCAAGAAATTGTTTAACGCTAAAAAAAAAATCATCTCCTTTTCGAAGGGGGCGAAGCCTCCTTGGCACTCCCCTCCTTCGGGGGGGAGAAATAAATTTAAAAAAAGACGGATCGATCCCCCTTCGGGGGATGCTTCGCTACAAGGAGCTTTGTGTTAACGACCCCTTTCGGAGTGAATTCTAACTCTTTTCATGTTTCACAAATTTTTAGAGCTTTTAAATATATTTTAATTATGAATCATTTTTCTGACTCCCCTCGAGAGGGAGGATCCCCCAAACCTCCAAAGAAGGTTTGAGCAACCTGAAGGTTTTAATCGGGGGATGCAATGTGTCCTACGGACACGTCGTAGTTAATAGTCAACGAAAAGGAATTTCAATATTTTTAACCAAACCCTCAATTAAACGTCTGAAAACCGTCCCTGCAAGAAGAGTTGCCCCTACGATAGGAAAATCTCACGACACCTCTAATGCACTTTTCAATAAGGAGTATCAAATCTTCCCGACTGAAATGAAGGAGAGGATCCCCCTCGGGGGATGCAAGTTGGCTTCGCCACCTTTGTTTAGTTAGCGGTTTCGGGTATGTAACAATTTGTAAAGCAAATTTTAGCGAAGGCAAGACAGGTTTGATCAACTCACAAATCCAATTTCAGCGCGGAAACGTGTCCCCTTTTATTAACATTCGGGCAAAAACTTTATTAACTAATTTTTTAAGAAAAACAAATTTTTTGGAAAACAAAAATGTAGCGTGGCAATTGAAAAATTTTGATTTTTTTTGATTTAAAAGAAAAAAAAATATTATTTGATTATCGATATAATTTTTCTAAAATAAAAAAGTTAAAAAAAAACAAAATTGTTAAGATGAGTCAAATCTTTTTCAAAAAATTTGAACATTCACTGTGTAGTTTAACAATTTGCAACCTGCTTCAGACTAATCATCAGGTTGCCCAATCTGGTGGATGCAACTTCGATGGTTTAATATGTCCCAAAACAAACCCCCCGAAACCCTCCCCTCGGGGAGGCCCCCCCGGGAGGGGAGATTTTTTTACCTTTGACAACCATCCTGCTGCGCAGGATCGTTTAATCGGGGGGGTGCTTCGCTGTAGGTTTAGTCTTTTAAATCAACAGAGAGGTTTTCTAAGGACAGGAATAAATGCTATGCTATTTTTGAATGTAGAGGAATAACTTTAACACGTTGTGTGACGCGATCCTTTCAAAAATTAACTGATTTTTTACAATGTAAACTTGTCTGGCAAAAATCATTTCGAATAATTTTTTTCTCAATTTTTTAAATTTTTTATTCTCCAAGAAAAAACTAGTTCGAGGGGTAATGTCAAAGGCCGCCCCCGCGGGGGGGGGATTTCCAATTAAAGCTTTAAATCAAAGAAAAGCATTGAAGAAATTGAAGGATCCTAGGTGGGCTAGGCCTGCGCGGGGGGATGCCAAGGGGGCTTCGCCCCCTTCGTCTATTAACAATAAAAAAAGCACAGCATCCTCGAAGGGGGGATTGTTCCAAGGTTGAAAACTTTAAAAATTGATCCGTTGGTGAACACAAAAGAAGCAAAGATGACCTTTGACACTTTTCTTCTTTTTTTCATTCAAGAAAATAAAATAAAACAAATGCGTTTATTATTAAATTTATTTAATTTAGCCAAGGCTGATACTTTCACCTTCTTTCGGGAAGTTGGTTTAATTCAAAACAATTGCTTAAAGCATCTTCGTTCCAAGTTTTTTCGTGGGAATAGATGGCTTGACTACGACGTGTCTGGTAGGACACATTGCATCCCCGGTCGGGGGATCCTTTTGTTTTTCTGATTTGGCCAAGGGAGGGGTCACCAAAGCCCCCGAAATGTCATTTATCGGAGCAAGCCCCCGAAGGACACTTTTCCAACCTGAAAAGCAGGGATTTTTAAAGCGTTCCGAAAGAGTTTAATTGTTGAGTTTGACCAATCTTTAATTATTTTTAAAATTATGTATAAACAATTATTATATTTTCGCATAATTTCTTTTTTCGATCAAAACTTGCTTTACAACATGTTCATGTCTTTGGTGCTTCGCTATTAAATTGCTCTTTAGGCAAAATAGCTCCGGCCTTGCAATTTAATGTTTTATTTGCTCCCCGAAACCTTTTTAAAAAAGATGCTTCCGCAAGGAAAGCTTCCTTCGAAGGCTTGCTTTGCAATTTGGGTTTGAACAATCATAAATTGCATTGGAAAGAAAATAGGAAAGATCAGCCTTGGCAAATTACGAAAAGGGTCGAAGCTTTCTTGGAAATCCACTTTTTGGCATGATTCTTATACGAAATATCCGTTAGTTAGGACTTTTTGGAATATTCGTTTTCATCTATTTTTCCTTATTTTTAAATCTAATTGGTCAGCCTTTCCTTTTCAGGTTTCAACAAAAATTACTCCAAATCAACATAAAACAAGAGAGATTGTTCAAAGTTCTTCCCCCGGTCGGGGGGAAGAATCCTCTCCGGTCGGGGGGGATGCCAAGGGGCGAAGCCCTCTCCACAACAAACCTCAAATTTTTCAAAACCTCTTCGGGGGTTTCGGGCTCGAAGTCCCCTTGGACATCCCCCTTCCAAGGGAGCAACATTGCCCCGAAGGTCAAAGGACCCCTCGGTGATTTTTCGGATGGTAGTAAGCAATTCATACGCCCTTTTAACAAAAATAACAAAAAAAATTTGCAAAGTAAACGCATTTGATGCCTTTTCCATTATGAACATCAGCCTTGGCAGACGGGTTTTTGTTTTGCATTAAGTGACTATTATGTAACTGGTCATAATAGTGTCAATCGATTAATCTTTCAATCATCTTGGAACCATTCTGGCTCCCTGAATATTTCTTATAATTTGTATACGATTTTTTTAAAAAATTGTTATTTAAATCGGTTTTTTCAACTGTCTTTTCAAAATCAAATTATTACAACTTTTGATTTTGATATGTCATTTACAACATACTTATTGTTTTTATTTATTAGGAATTATTCTTATCAACAAGTTGATAGTGATTTTGTATTAGATATTTTATCTACAGGAGGAATTATTATGACAACATTATTAACAGATTTTCATCCCATTGAAAAAACTTCCTATTTTAGAAAAACAATTAACTACTTTTTTAATAAATTTAAATGAAAAAATTAATCAAACTCAACAATTATATGATTGGGGGTTTTTAAAAGGAAAGACAAAATTGAATTCATTAAACTTTTTAATCAACGAAAAAACTTATTCGTCGCTTAAAATTAATTCAAGAATTTCGTCGAAATAATTCAAATCCTCAATGGATGTTACTTTATAATATGCCAGTTTTACCACCTGATTTACGACCTATTATTCAATTAAATAATAATCAATTAGCTATTTCTGATTTAAATAAACTTTATCAAAAAGTTATCGTTAGAAATCAAAGATTAAAAAAATTTTTTTTCTTCAATCAAATGATTCAGTTTATATTCGACATGCTCAAAGATTACTTCAACAAGCAATTGATGCATTAATTGACAATGGTAAAGTCACTTCGCAAACACAATCAATATTTCCATCAGCAACTAAAGTTTTAAAATCTCTTTCTGATACATTAAAAGGAAAAAAAGGACGATTTAGACAAAATTTATTAGGTAAACGCGTTGATTATTCAGGACGATCTGTTATTGTCGTTGGTCCGAAACTGAAGTTATTTGAATGTGGAATTCCTAAACAAATGGCCTTTGAACTTTTTCAACCTTTTTTAATTCGACAATTATTAGTGAAAAAATTAGTTAAAACAGTTTTAGGTGCTAAAAAACTGATTCAATATAATATGAATAGTATTTTAGAAACTTTAATAGATGTAGTAGAGAATCATCCTATTTTATTAAATCGTGCACCTACTTTACATCGATTAAGTATTCAAGCTTTTAAACCAAAAATTATTACTGGAAAAGCTATTCTTTTACATCCTTTAGTCTGTTCTGCTTTTAATGCTGATTTTGATGGGGACCAAATGGCTGTTCATATTCCACTTTCGTTTGAAGCAAGAAGTGAAGCTTGGAAATTAATGTGGTCTCAAAATAACTTAATTTCACCATCAATTGGACAACCGCTTATTACACCAAGTCAAGATATGGTATTAGGTTGTTATTATTTAACAACGTTCAATATTTGTTCAGCGTCACGATCTTTTTCAAAATTATTATTAGTAAGTCAAAAATTGTTATTTGAAATTGTTCTTATTTTTAAACATTTTCATCAACTTGAGGGGCGAAGCCCCCTCCACAACAAAAGGTCGGGGGTGCGAAGCACCCAGAAACCCCTCGCGAAGCGAGGGGTGCAACCAACCCCGATTAATTTTGCTTTGCGAAATGTCAAACGAAAAATTAAACAGGTCTGTGGCTTCGCCACTGACCTGTTGTCAAATCTCTCTGAGGTCGGAGTTTTGGGGGCGAAGCCCCCTTGGACATACCCCCTCCAGGGGGCAACGTATTCCGAAGCGTTCCTCTTAGAATATTTTTTATTTCAATTTTATTTGTCAAAAAACATTACACAAATTTTATTCCAATCAGATCAAAATTTAAAAAAATGAATCCCCCTCTCACCCCGAAACCTCTTTGATCAGCCTTGGTGGGCGCTTTGCACCCTCTTCAAATTCTCAATTGCTTTTTCAACAAATCGTACATCATTTATTTTTAAAAATCCGATCCCGCGGGGGATTTTTTTCAAAATAATAAATAACCCCGACCGGGAATTGATTTCCGAAGGGCGAGCTAAGGCTGACTCCAAGTTATTCACAATTTTTTTCAACAATTGTTACTGTAACGACGGGGGTCAATCCCACAATCAAAGATCAACCCCTCTGCGGGGGCGGGAGGTGGACATTTTGCCTTCGAAAGAATAGAGAAGTTTAGATTTGAGCAGAGAGTTAACTGGCCGGAAATGTGTGATAAAATATGCAAATCCTACGAAGGAGGTCTTGAATTCCTTCGAGGGGGAACCCCTAATTATATTCATTCCGGGAAGCTTCGCTCCCTCAAAATTGTGAACAAAAATTAGAAGTTAAAGCCTTATCGAGCTCTGTACCCAAAACGTGCTTCGCTTTCTTTTTCCAAAGGAATTGGCCAGAGATGGAAGAAGCTTTATAACAAAGCATTCTGTTAAATATTTGAAAGGTTCCAATGATTTTTTAAAAATTTTCTTTATTTTAATGCAAATACTTTATTCCAAAGATCAACAAAGAGAGCTTCGTTTGTTTCGTTTTCAAAAATCAAAGGTCAGAGGCGAAGCCTCATTGGCATCCCCCGCGCAGGCCTAGCTCACCTAGGATCCTTTTCCCCGAAGGGGGAAAGGTTTCCCTCTTCGGGCAAAAACAATTGTTTTTCGAATTTTGATTCGAAGTTGTCTTTCGAAAGTGGGCAAAATAAATCTTCTTCCCACCCCGAATTTTTCCTCAATCAGCCTTAGCAGTCGCTTCGCGCCTATTTCAAATTTTCAAACTTCATTACAATTTATTTATGCATATAATTATTTTAAATATATTTTTAAACCTTATTGGTTTGATAATATCAAACAAATTATGTTTTTATTGAATAATTATCAACTTCATATTCATACACCTATTTTTATAGATCAAAAAACTTTAATTTTACTATTTTGTCAATCTTTATTAAAATTTTCAAAAAATACATTATTTTTAATAAATTATCAATAGAATATGTCAACAAAACTTTTCCTTTAGAAATTCGTTTAATGTCAAATGGTAATTATTATTATATATTTTCGAATTTTTATGTAAAATATAATCAAGTATTAAATATTAAAAAATGTTTTATTTTAACAACTCCTGGTCGTTTAATTATGAATTTAACAATTTTTCAAATTTTACCTACTTTAAATTAAAATCATCTAAAATTAGAGCAACGATTTATTTTTTTCATCTGAAAGGAAGAAAGGCGCTTGGATTTCAAGCAGCCCCTTTTGATTACTGCGATGTAAATAGAAGAGGAAATAGGGAGAGAGGGTAATCTGTAAAAAATGCTTGCTTTTGCCCAAAACTTAGGATTTTTTGAGCACGTCACATTTGAATAAATTGCAAATTATCCTTGATTTTTTAGTAGATCAGCTTTGGCACATCCCCCGACTTCGAATGTGTTCTTCGAACACCTTTGTGCAATGGGCAAACCCTTAGTTGGACACATCGAACTTGTGGCGCGAAGCGATCAAGTGGTTACGGCTGGCTGGGGGAGGCAAACCCCCCATCGGGGTGGTTTGACAACTCCCCCGCTGGGGGAGTTTCAAAAGAACAAAGGGGGGGATTTCCCCGATTTCAAGGGGGCACTTGGCGCCCTCTTCAAAGTCAAACCCCGGAGGGTTTTGCAATGTCCTCCGGACATATCGAAAAACCTTTTCCCATCCCCCCCCTTCGGGAGGGGGATCGGTTGCTCAAACTCTCTGAAACCTTTGCAACCCCTCTCAAGGAGGGTGCGATGTGGTCAAACCACCAGCCAAAGCTGATTTGCAGGTTGCTCAACCTTTCCTCCTGGGAAATATTCGGTGGCGCTTTGCGCCACTCTTCGCGCCTCCTTGGAACCCCTTTGCTTCACGGGGGGGTTCCAAGGAGGCGCTACGCAATCAATTCGAGGTGGCGAAGCCCCTTCAAGGTGCTTGCCCATCAGTGAAGCCCCCTTGGCAACGTTGCCCCCGCGCTTAAATCAAGTTGAAGGAGATGGTCAAAATTGATTTCATCGGGGCAACGGGGGGATGCTTGTCATCGACTACAACTCCCCCGAGCAAAACGGGGGGGAGTTGTCCTTCCCCTTCGGGGCAAGGATCTCCCCTCGAATTGGTTGCCCCAATTAAAAGGTGCCTCCCCACCAGTGCGAAGCACCTTTGGTTGAATCCCCCCGCGAAAATCCCCAATGGTTGCCCCCCGTTGGGGGGGTTTGGGGGTTTTCGCGGGGGATTCCAAATCCCCGAGCAAAACGAGGGCAGTTGTCAAACTCTCCCAACGGGGGGGCAACCATTGGGGATTTTGACAATTGATTTAATTTAAGCGCGGGGGATGGGAGCTTCGCCCACGACCTGGGGGGTCTTTCTCGAATGGTCGCCCCCTCGATGGGAGGGTTTCGGCGAGAAAGACAACATTCCTAAACCCCTTCCGAAACCCGCGCTTCGCAATCAATTGTCACCCTCCCACCCCTCGAAGCCCCCTCCACGATCCCCGACCGGGGGCAACCATTTCGAAGGTGTGGAACGTTTCAACCTGACGACCGAGGGGGTGGAATTTCAAACGAAATCTTTTGCCAAGGGCAAAGTCGCCCCCTTTAGATTGGTGCTTCGTGCCTCCTTTCCTTGGCGGAGGGGAAACCCTTCTTTCACGAAGCGAAAGGACTCCATTTCGTTTGAAGTCGCTCCCCTCAAAAAAACATTGAGGGGAGAAGGAACAACATCCCCGAGGAGGTTCATGGGGGTGTTTTAAAGGGTTTACATGCTCCTTGCAAATCTTTCCCAAGGGCAAAGATTGAAATGGTTGCCCTCGCGAATCAATCACTACCGAAGGCATCCCCCTGAAGGGAGGGCTTTCACATTGGTTGAAATTTGAAATGGTTGCCCCGAAACCCTTCCGAAGGGGATTGACATTTCGTAAACGAAATTCATTCCGGGGGTCTTGATTCGAGACCACTTTAATCGTGATAAGTTGATTCGGGAATGTTTCATCGGGGGGGGCAACCATTCGAGGGGGCGAAGCCCCCCTCAAGGGGTCGCCCCGAAGGGGGAAGGACAACACCCCCTTGCGAATCAATCAATTCACCACATTAGTTGAAATGGTTGCCCCGAATTGATTGTCGGGTCCAGAACAGCATCCGATCGAAGCGAGGTATTGAATTCAGGGGGCAACCAGTATGGCGGCATGTGTAAGCGCGAAGGTTTGACAATCCCTTCCAAAATCTTGTCGAATTTTTTCAAGGCAAAAGGTTGAAATGGTGTCCCCTTGCTTCGCGTCAACTTTCATCGCGGAGGCCCCCTCGCTTCGCGTCAGGAGGATTCTAAGGTTTGCCAACATTCCTAGGGTAAAGGATCCCCTTGTGGCAGTCGGGGTTGACATTTCGCAAGCATCCCCGAAAAACCCCCCCTTCGGGGGGGTTTTCTAACAGGTCGGTGGAAAAGCTACGTTGGAAGAGAAAGTGAAAAGATAAAATGATCCTTTGAGGCAACGTTATATCGGAAATCAATGGTTTCAACGGCCATGCCCACCTCCCCCGACGGGGCAAGGATCCCCCCAATTTTTCCCCCCCGACCGGGGGGAAAAAGGGGATCCTTGCGCTACGCGCAAAGGATATCCCCGCGAAACCCCTACTTGCGAAGCCACCCCCTTCCGAAGGAGGGGGGGACGGTCGGGGTTTGACAATCCCCCTTGTCACGGCCTCCTAGGGGGTCGAATGAAATGAGACCCCCTCCGGGTCCGGGGGCGAAGCCCTTTGGAATCCTTTGACAACATGCTTGTCGCTCCCGGTCGGGCATGGGAGACCACCCCTCATTTCATTCGGGGTTTTGCAATGTGGCGCGACTAAGGTTTACTCCATCGAAATTGAGGGGGTTTCCTCCCCCCCCCCTCGGGGGAAGGATCCCCCCGCGAACGTAAGGTTTGCCTTTGCCTTCTCTCTTTGCCTTTGCCTTTGCCTTTGCCTTTGCCTTTGCCTTTGCTCGGAGGGGATTTTAAGCAACCTGAAGGGGGGCCATGCCCTTACCCCCGAAGGGGGGGGACGTTTTCTCCTTTTCCCCGGTCGGGGGGTCCCCCCCTTCGGGAAGAGGAAGGTGGGCATGCACAAGGTAAAAGGAGGATGCCAAGGGCAAACCTTAGGAAGGACCCCGGTCGGGGGGAAATCGCTGGTGGGGAGGCACCTTGAGACGGGCTTTGCCCCCTCGGAAGCGCGGGGGGGATGTGTTCGACGATCGTGTTTCTTCGCCCCCCTCAAGGCCGTTCCTTCGAGGGAGGCGATCTCCTCAACCAAGGGAAGGAGGCACGACTTTCCCCCCCCGAAGGCCCCCCTTTTCCTCCTTTTGCCTTGTAGAGACCCACCTTCCACCCCCCGAAGGCCTCGTTTTCCCCCGACCGGGGAAAAAAGAGAAACGGGGCCTTCGGGGGGGAAGGTGGTCATGCACAAGGCAAAAGGAGGGTTTGCCAAACTGTTTCAACCCCCAAAACCCTGACGACTGAGGGGTTTGAAAACACCCTGCTGCGCAGGCGTGTTGTCATCGAGGGTTAAAACGGTTTTTCGAATACCTTCGGACATCCCCCCGATGCAACATCCCCCCCCGAAGGGCAACCTTGTTGTCAAACAATCCTTCGAGGGCTTCGCCCCCTCGAAGTGGGGGGGACCTCGAAATGAATTCAGGTTTGCCAAACCCACCTTGCGAAGGACCCCCGGTCGGGGGGGGGGGTGGATCGGAAAGCAAAACCCCCCCGAATTCATTGAAACCCCTCTTTGCTCGGCGTTTGACCATCCCCGAGCTTGCAAGGGGATTGAGGTTTTGAAAACACGAATGAATTTCCCCGGGGGGGGATGCCAACCGTGTCCGGAGGACACATTGGCACCCCCCCGCTTAAGTGCCCGAAGGGGCAACCTTATGTTGGAAACCATTGATTTCAACGGCCTAGCCCACCTAGGGTCTTCCCCTCCGGGAGTGTTTAAATTTTTCTTTTTGACTTGTGGCGCAAAGCGACCAAGTGGTCACGGCCCCTGAGTGGGGGTTGTCTCCCCATCCCCTTTTCTTCCAACACCTCTTCGGGGGCTTAAATCGCAATCCTGAAGGAAATGAGGGTAACCTTGTTGTCAAAGGATTGATGAAACTTGCTGCAACTCAATCCCCTTGCAAGCTCGGGGATGGTCCAAATCTCTGATTTCGATGTGTCCGGAGGACACATTGTAAACCCCGAAACAATCCTGAATGAAATGAGGGATTGTTGTCGCAAACAATCCCGCCGACGCGAACTTTTGGGGGGCGGGAGGTCGTGACCGGGGGCAACCATAACTTGTGGCGCGAAGCGTCCAAGTGGTCACGGCCGACCACCGAGAGGTTTTGAAAACACCCCGAGCAACAATGGTTGCTCCCCGACCGGAGCAACGGTCGATTGTCAAGATTTTTCGAATAAAAATCGATCCCCCGCGGGGGGATGTGTTTGACTTGTGAGGGGGTGTTGTCAAACAATCCTCCCGACGCGAAGCGGGAGGCCTTCCGAAGGAAGGCCCCCCCTTTGGAGCGAGGGGGTGCCAAGGCTGATGGTTGCCCTCGCGATTGCGAAGCGCCCCTGAGCAAAGCGAAGGGGCAACCATTGTCAAACCCCGACCAAGGAGGGCAACCTTTGCGAAGCCACCCCCCGAAGGGGAGAAAATCAATGAATTCGTTTAATTCGGGCACGTTATCAAAGGATTGAAGCAACATCCCCGACCGGGATCGACCGGGGGAAACCGGATTGAAGCGAGGGGGGAAAGGAGGGCAACCTGGGGGATAGCCAACAGGTGCCGACCGCATCTGTTCGTTTGAAGGAGGCGCGATCCATTCCTCCTTGGTTTCAAGGAGGAATGAATCGCGCCTCCTTCAAACCAAGAAGGAATGGGTCGCGCTGACGACCTTCCTCTTCTTCGAAGGGGGCCCCCTTGGAATCAAGGTTTCCACACCTTCGAAGGTGGGCATGGCACCGGGTAAAAGGGGATGCCTGCGGTGTTTCATTAGGTAGATTGATTTGAACCCCCTCCCCCAAGGGGGGGTTCAAATCAATCGAAAATGTTTAAATTTTTTATTTAATCGTGAAGGTTTGTTCCCCCAGCCAGTTTTGACTTGGTGGCGCTTCGCGCCACAAGGTTTCCACCCCCCCACGACCGGGGGGTCCTTCGCACCCTCCCCACGACCGGGGGGTCCTTTGCAAGGTGGGCACCGGGGAAATCTGAAAGGACCCGAAGGGGGAATTGCCAAGGTGGAAACCCTAAGTCGCGCCACCTTGGCAATTTTTTCTTTTGAAACACCGGTCGGGTGTTGTCAACCCCCCCCAAACTCCCCGGAAGGAGAGGATCCTAGTGAAGGACTCCCCCGGTCGGGGGGGGAGTTGGACTAGGCCTGCGCGTTTCTCTTCTAAGGGGAAACCTTCAATCGCTGGTGGGAAGACACCTTTGACATTTCGTAAACAAAATTTATCGAGGGTTTCGGAATAATTTTTGACAAAAATAAAGTGCGCTCTAAATCGGTTGAATTATTTTTTTTTCGAATATTCAATGAAAAGATTTTGAGTGTTTGACGCTTTATTAAAAATGAAATGAGGGATTTTTATAACTTTTAAAAAATCGGGGTAGAATGAAATGAGACCCTTTACCCCCCCTGCGCTTGAAAAACGAAAAATGAAGGGGTAAACCTTAAGTCGCGCCCCTTTCAAATTGTAAAAATACCCAAACCCCCCGAAATCGGAGCAGCTTTTCCGTAATTAATGAACACCCGACTGAAAGTAACTCCCCCTTGGGGGTTGAGGGGGCAAAATAACCCCTTCATTTTGCTCGCGAAATGTCCTTCCCCCGAAACTCTCGCTTCGCAATGCAAGTAATTTGTTGACACCCCTGACCGGGGATTCATCGGGGGTTTGCTATGCTGTTGTTAGCAGTGTTGCCCTCCGATGAAACACCCGACCGATGTTTGCTTCGTAAAACACCCGAAAGCTAGTGAAACGAGTTCATCGTGGGCAATAATTTGGGGGATCTTCGGTTGTTGAAGAACTGGGGGCAACACTACGTGGAGAGGTTCAAAATGTTTGAAAGTGAAGTCATCCTCCGATAGAAGTTTAAAAAGATTTTGAAACTTGTTTTCCCCCTCGTTTTTTGCTCGAGGTGAACTTTCTTCCGTAAGTAAAGAAAGCTAATGTGTTTTTAAAACTCCTTCTCTTTTTATTTCATGCGAAAAGATTGACAACTTGTTTTAAACTTGATAAAATATTCAATTCCCGATTAAATGATGGATTAAACTCTAGAAATCCTCTGCTGAAGAAGGGTTTTCAAGTTTTTAAACTACCAATTAAATTTGTGAAGGCCTCCCTGACGGTAATTTTTGTCTTTGGCTTTTAGGGAAAGCTTTTCTTATATTTCTAGATTTTATCAGTTGGGAGTAAAGGTTAAGGAGTGTTAAACTTTTCAAATCGCATTTCATGTTATGAAATCGTTCAAGACAGGGAAGCTTTGGACCTTGCTCAGGAGTTGGCTATTCTCGATTGGAATAAATTGTGATTTCAATAAATCACAAGAACGTGGATGTGCTCACTTTTGTATTTCAATCTTAAAAAAAAGATTTGGGGAGTTTTGATAATCGATTTATGCAACGCATGATCCTCCCTTTTGTCTACTGTCTGTAAGTAGAGTTTGTTTTAACCCTTATTTTTTGCACATTTCAATTTTCTTCGCATAAAATTTTCGCAGGCACAAATAAGACTAAAAAAACAACAACAATTGAGAAAATTCCCCCTTCGGGGAATGTCCAAGGTGGAAACCCTCCTTTTCCCCGGTGCCTAGTCCACCTTCCCCCCCGAAGGGGGAGATGTTTTCTCCTTTTCCCCGGTGCCTAGCCCACCTAGAAAATGTTCCCCCTTCGGGGGGGGAAGGTGGACTAGGCACCGGAAAAAAGGAGAAAAGGGGCCTTCGGGGGAAAGTCGCGTCACCTCTCGGTGTGCATGGCGAAGTGGCGAATCTAATGGAATAGGTGATTTAACAATGTTGCTCTAGAAGGAAGCTTGTGTTTGATACGGAATAATTTATTAGATGATTTTGTTTAACTTTTGTGTGTCCTAAAACAATGTTTTCGAAATTGAAGGTATGAAAGCAAAGCTTTAGATGCATTTCATTCAATAAATACGTCAAAGGGTTAATGATTTTCGTATTAAAGTTTAAAAGATAGTGAAGCTTGTTTTCACTTCTTTCGCAAAGCAAAAAAACTTTTTTTTGGATTTAAACCTTTGAGCAATGAAGTTTCGTTATGAAACATTTTCATCAGGCCATGATTGTTAGGCTTTGTCAGCGCTCCATGTTAGGGGGGCAATTGAAATCCTTCTATAATAAACGAAGGAGGAATGATTTTCTTTTGATTTAAACTCCTCTGTGCTTAAATACATCTTAGTCAAAACCCTCGGAACTTCTACTGATACTCCCCTACTTAAATCTTCTTCGCTGATCAAAATCCCCGAAATTTCACGGATTACCCCGCTGAACTCTGCTTTGCGACACAACATAATGCCTTTGTCACCAACTTTTATCGTACCAAAAAGAGTTGCGTTGGCCGGCCAGGCTGCCTTAACGAGGAGGAACAGCCTCCCGAAACCCTGGTTGGACTATTTCCGCAGGGGGCAGCCCCGAAATTCCTATTACGGCACCTTTCAAGGAGGATGTCTTTGACTAGATGAGTTTGTTTTGGAAAGGTAGCCGCTATGCAGCTTTGCCCTTCTGGGCATGGAAAAATTGTTTCAGGATTTCCCTCCATCCTAAATCTTTTTGCTACGAAAAAGATTCACAAATCTTAAAATGAACTTTTTGGGGAGTTCAAGCGAAGGGTAACACAACACTTCTTTCACGCTACGCGTGAAAAGCAGTGTTGTGTTGCTCCTCCAAGGTTTGATCAGCGAAGCAGTGTTTTTTGTTTCCTTCCAGGTTGTCTTCTTGGAAGCCCTCTCGACCCTTGAAGAGGGCGCGAAGCGCCCTTTTCAAATAATGAAAATCATAGGGGGCTTCGCCTCCTTCTATTTTTTCAAAATATTGTTACAGAGGGGGGGATTATACCTAATCAATGTTTAAAGAACTGCGGGGGTTTGCTGTCAAGTCTGATGGAAGTTGTAACAATATCATTCAAAAAAACCCTTCCAGGGGAGTCTAACCGGTGTTTTGTGAAGTCGACAACCTTTTTTGTTCAAAATCTAATGACGGTGTTTCACACCTTACTTTGCTAAAGAAGTAGTTTTTCAACAAACCTAAAAGTGAAGCGATACAAGCATGTTGTTTGCCTTGCCCAACAAAGGGGGTTTTCGGCTATTGCCAAACTCTGGAAACAATCCCTTTGAAAGCCCCGATAATTAATGACTTCCCGAAGGAAAGTTTCAAAACGCCGAAACCTCTAAAAGGTCGTAGTTTCCCCATCAGCCCTCGAAGGGGGTTTAAACTCCCCCGAAACCCTTGCAGGAAACCCCTCCGAAACTTAAAGCGACCCGAAGGCAACGTTGCACCCCCGAAAGTTCATTCGGGATTGTTTCAAACAAAACAAAAATGAAACTTGCCAAATCCTCTTCGCAAGCTCGGGGGATTGTCAAACTTCTGATGAAACACTCCCAGAGGGAGTGTTTGGCTTTGCAACAAAAAGGTTTCCCCCCGTTGAGGGGGGCGAAGGTTTACTTCCCCCTCCACCAATGGAAGGAGGCGCGATCCATTCCTGCTTAGCCTCCTTTCGGGGGGTTGAAACGGTTCTTCGAACACCTTGAAGGCAAAGCATCTCCTGAGCGATTTGAGGGGGGCGAAGGTTTCCTTCCCTCCACCAAGGGAAGAAGGCGTGGACCCATTCCCTCCTTGGGCTTGGTTTCAACCCCCGAAACCCTCCTGCAACTGGTCGCTTCCCTGAGGGGGTCCCCTGGAGGGAGGATTCCATGTTTGACAACACCCTCGTAGGATTTTTCCAAGGTGTTCGAAGAACCGTTTCAACCTCCGATTCCTTTTCCAAAGGAAAGCAAAAAAACCCCTCGATTGCAACAATTCTGCGCAACAGGATTGTTGCAATTGAGGGGGTTTTGCAATGTGTCCTCCGTACACATCGAAATGGGGGGGGTGGTCTCCCATTCCCGAAGGGAGGATCCTAGGTGGGCTAGGCCGTTGAAATCCCCCCCCTTTGGGGGGATTTCCCCCAAAGGGGGGCATTTTTGTCTTTTTTCGCGGGGGGATGTCAAGGGGGCTGGCCACCGACCTGTTGTTAAACCACTCCCGGCGAGAGCCGTGACCGGGGTTGAAACCAAGGAGGCGCCTATTGCGCCTCCTTCCCTTGGTGGAAGGGGGGGCTTTGCCCCCCCTCAACTTGCGGCAAGGATCCTTTAATCGGGGAGGCCCCCCAAAACAAAAAACACCCCTCGCGGGGGCGGGTTCGCGTCCGGCAGGATTCTTACGTTTGACAACACTCCGTAGACATGCCCCGAGCAACTTGAGGGGGGCCCTTCTCCACCAAAGGGACTTCGTCCCTTTGGAAAAGGCTCCAAATCTCCTCTCGCGAAGCGAGGGGGATTGTCAAGCGGAGAACATTTCGCAAGGGGGATTGTTATGGTTGCCCCGACCGGGGGATTCTTTGCCTTGCAGGATTGTTGCAATCGGGGGGTTGAAACGGTTCTTCGAACACCTTGGAAAATCCCCCGGTCGGGGTATTGGTCAATATTTTGCGGAGAAAAGGCAACTTTATTCGGGAGATTGTCAAGATTTTTCGAATAAAAATCGATCCCTCTCGGTCACGGCCTCCCCGGTCGCTTCCCCGAGGCCCCCCGCTTCGCGTCGGGAGGATTCGGAGACCACCCCCCTCGCAAAGTCGAACACATTCCCCCTCTGTTTCGCGGGGGGATCGATTTTTGTTCGAAAAATCTTGACAATCTCCCGAAGCGACCCTGGACAGATGCTTTGCCTTCCAAGGTGTTCGAAGAACGGTTTCAACCCCCCGAAGGGGAGCCAAGCAGGAATGGATCGCGCCTTCTTCCCTTGGTGGAGGGGGGAAGGAAACCTTCGACCCTCCTCAACGGGGAAAATCTTTTTTGCAAAGCCAAACACTCTCTCTGGGAGTGTTTCATCCAGGAGGCCCCCCAAAACAAAATCTTCGCGTCGGCAGGATTCTTACATTTGACAACAATGGTTGCCCCTTATAAAGCGGGATTGTTTCATTCCCCCCCGAAGGCCCGGGGGGGCGAAGCCCCCTCCAATTCCTCCCCCTTCGGGGGGGAAATGAGCGCTCATTCCCGATTAAACACCCTCACTTCGCGGCAACTTTGCTTCGCAAGTTTTAACACCTCCGAGGGGAAGCGACCGGGGTGTTGTCAAACGTAAAAGGTCGTCGGCGGGAAGCGCCTCCTTGGTTTCAAGGAGGTCCTTCCCCCCACTTCGGGGAAGAATCCCCCTTCGGGGGGATGCCGACCTTCGTGGAAGGAAGAGCGCCCTTCCTTCAAAACCTTCCTTTTCCCCCGAAGAGGAAACGTCCCCCCTTCGGGGGGGGGAAGTCGCGCCTTCAAGTGTTCAAACAATCCTCCCGACGCGAAGCGGGGGGCCTTCGAAGAAGGGGATCCCCTTTACCCAGGAATGTTGTCAAACTCCTCCGATTAAACACCCCCGACCGGGGTGTTGTCAAACCCCGAACCGACCGGAGGGGGTTTTGGAGGAGTTTCGAAGGGGGAATTGGAGGGGGTGGAAGGAAGAGCGTTCTTCCTTCAAGGCGGACCTTCTCCAGGTCAGGGGCGAAGCCCCTTTGGAATCCTTTGACAACAAGGTTGTCCTCATTTCATTCAGGATTGTGAAGGACTTCCCGGTCGGGGGGGTGTTGTTCCAAAGGGCTTCGCCCCTGACCTTGAGGGGGCTTCGCCCCCCCTCGAATCGGGGGGATGGCTTCGAAAAGGTTGCTCGAAGGAAGAGGTTGTTTGACCATCCCCCGAGCTTGCGAGGAGGCAGCCATTGAGGGTTTGACAACACCCCCTTTCTTCGCTCGGGAGTATGAAATGAAGCTAAGGTGTTCTTCGAATACATTTTATTAATCCTTTGAAAACATTCTCTTCGGGAATGTTGAATCGGAGGATGTCCAAAGGTGTGGAAACCTTGGTTGAAGGCAAACCCTAAATCGCCCCTTCGAAGGAACGGTTTACCACACCAAAAGAAATTGGGTGTTTCATCGGGGGTTTGCTCCGCTATGAAGAAGGCGCAGAAGGCAATAATTAAGTGAAGTATATGAAGTGTGCGTTGCCCCTTTCATTATAACGAAGCGAGGGTTTTTGGGGAGGATTCCTCCGCTGCGCGAGGGAATGCAAAAGGGGCTTCGATGGTGGGAAGGTACCTTTCGGGTATTTTTCCTTCTTCAGGGCGACACTGCAGGGGCAACAGATCGTGGACGAAGCCTCCTTGCCAAGGCTGATCTTTGGGGTGTTTAGCAAAGCAAGGTGTTCTTCTAACATCTTTATTAGGGGGATGCTTTACTTTTGTAAAGCAAAAGCTTGATAACTTCCTTCGCGAGTTAAGTTGGGGGTTTCGGGACAACCTACCATTCCCCCTCAAAGGAGAAAAAGTTTGTTTTTTAACGGAGGGTATTACATCAGGTACTTTTGCAGAGGGGTGCCAAGGCTAATCACTTGAATCTTTTCGCTTGGTCAAAATTTCTAAATCTGCTGGACTTTATTTGACTCCTTACGGACAACAGTTGAAAGAACATAGGAAGTTTCGGAGTTTTAAAATGACTAAAACATAACAAATAAGTTTTAGTTAATGGGATGTAATTAATCCAATTTAAAAAACATTTTCTGATCGATAGTTATTAGAAATTTCTTGACAATAAATGTTAAATAAATGATATAAATAAGTTTTCAAAAAAAATTATTTTTTTAAAAAATTTTAAACTTATTCAAAAAAAATAATAAACGAGAGGGGGCAAAGCCCCCTTGGCATACCCCCGCGCAGGCCTAGTCCACATCCCCCCCCTCCCGACCTGGGGGTCCGTCGCTCCCCCCGGTCACGGCCTCTCTAGGGAGTCTTCTTCGAAGCCCCCCTCCAGGTCAGGGGCGAAGCCCCTTTGGAATCCTTTGACAATAAGATTGCCCTTCGGGATTGGGGAGACAACCCCCCCCCCCGATTCGAGGGGGGCGAAGCCCCCGGTGGGGGGCTTCGCGCGTAGCGCGACGAACAACAATCCTGAATGAAATAGGGATGGTTGTCAAACGTAAGAATCCTCCCTCTTGGGGGGGACTCCCGATGAAACACCCAAAACCCTCGAATGAAATGAGAGGGCAACCATAACAACACTCCCGCTTTAGGGAGTGTTGAAGCGGGTGTTTGCTTTGCAAAATTGAAGGAAGCTTCGCTTCCTTCTACCAAGGTGTTCTTCGAACACCTTGGGAAAAGGTTTACCCCCTTGAGGGGGGCGAAGCCCCCTCCACCAAGATGTTCTTCGAACACCTTGGAAGGCAAAGCATCTGTCGAGGGGAAACGACAGTCGATTGTCAAGATTTTTCGAACAAAAATCGATCCCCCTGGTCACGGCCTTCCGAAACCTTCGCTTTGCGAGGGGATCCCCCCTCGCTTTGCTCGGGGGTGTTTCAAAACCCTTGGTCACGGCCTTCCTTTGGGAGGCCCCCCATCTTCGCGTCGGCAGGATTCTTACGTTTGACAACCATCCCGAAACCCTCCCCGGTCGCTTCCGCCCCCCAAAAGAAAATCTTCGCGTCGGGAGAATGGTTTTCTTACGTTTGACAACACCCCCTCAAGGAACCTTTGCTCAGGGGTGAAACCCTCGGGAGGCCCCCCCAAAAGAACATCTTCGCGTCGGCAGGATTCTTACGTTTGACAACAATCCTGCAAGGCAAGGCAAAGGAATCCCCCCGAGCAACTTAAGGGGGCAAAGGTTTTCTTTCCCCCCTCAAGTTGCTTGAGGCATGTCTACGGATTGTTGCAATCGGAATAGTTTAAAAACCCCTTGGTCGTCGGGCCGTGACCACTTGGACGCTTCGCGCCACAAGTCAACGGTAGCCAACCTCCCCCTCGACCTGTCCTCCGGACACATCGAAATCGGGGGCCGTGCCCCACTTGGTCGCTTCGCGCCACAAGTTATGGTTGCCCCTCGGTCACGGCCTCCCTGATTAATTAATTCAAAGGGGCTTCGCCCCGTTCGCACAAAGGTGGCGCTTATTGCGCCACCTTCGAATCGGGGGGTGAAGCCCCCCTCCGGTCAGGGCGAAGCCCCTTGTGAAGCTTTTGAAAACAATGGTTGCCCTTCGGGATTGTTGAAATGATTTTTTTTTGCAATGTGTCCTAGGTCCACATTGAAATCGGGAAGTCGCCCCCCGGGAGGGAGGATTCTTACGTTTGACAACAACGGTTGCCCTTCGGAATTGGAGACCACCCCTCAATTTCGATGTGGACCTAGGACAGGTCGAATCCCCCCCCCCTCATTTCATTCGGGGGTTTTTGCTTTTCCCGATCCCCCCGGTCACGGCTCGAATTTTGCCGAAGGGGGAAACATTCCCTTCGGGAATGTTGAATCGGAAGGGATGTGCCTTCCCCGACCGGGAAGGTGGAGGGGGGGCTTTGCCCCTCGTATCCCGTTGCGAAAGAAATCGGGGGGGATGTGTTCGACTTTGCGAGGGGGGTGTTGTTATGGTTGCCCTTCCGAAGGAAGGGTTTCGATAGGCCGTGAACAAAGGGCCGTGACCACTGGTGGCGCTTCGCGCCACAAGAAAAAAGGCAAACCCTCCCCTTTTTTGCCATGTGTCCTAAGTCCACATCGAAATCGGGAGGGGTGGCTTCGCAAGGATCCTCTCCTTGAAGAGGGAAGGATTATCCCGCGAAAATCCCCGATTTCGATCCTCCCCGAAACCCCGAATTCATTTATTGTTTGACAACATGCCCTTCGGGCATGTTTCAAATCCCCCAATTGCAACAATCCCGATTGCAACAATCTGTAGACATGCCCCGAGCAACTTGAGGGGGGAAGGAAAACCTTTGTCCCCCCTTAAGTTGCTCGGGGATTTCTTTGCCTTGCCTTGCAGGATTGTTGTCAAACGTACGAATCCTGCCGACGCAAACTTTTGGGGGGCCTCCCGAGGGTTTCACCCCCGAGCAAAGGTTCCTTGGAGAGGGTGTTGTCAAACCTAAGAAAACCATCCTCCTGACGCGAAGATTTTCTTTTGGGGGGCCTCGGGCAAGCGACCGGAGAGGGTTTCGGGATTGTTGTCAAACGTAAGAATCCTCCTTCCCGGAGGGGGCCTCCCGAAGGGAGGCCGTGACCGGGGCCGGAATCACTTGGACGCTTCGCGCCACAAGTCAACGGTAGCCAACCCCCCCCCTCGACCTGTCCTCCGGACACATCGAAATCGGGGGGATGTGATTTCGATCCCCTCTTCGGGGGGATCGTGGAGGGCTTCGCCCTCCTCAACTGTGGTGGGGTCTTTTGTGCTACGCGCAAAGGATCCCGTCTCATTTCATTCGGGGGGATGTCTTCAACGGTCGTGTTTCTTCGCCCCCCTCAAGGCCGTGACCGGGGTGCAAAGCCCCTTTCCACCTTCCCCGTCGGGGAAGGCACATCCCCCGATGAAACACCTTTCAGGTGTTTGGCTTTGCGAAACACCTTGGCATCCCCCCGCGAAGGCCATGCCCACCTCCCCCCCCCGAAGGGAAGGGGGAGACGTTTTCCCCCTTCGGGGAAAAGGAGGATGCCAAGGTGGCTTCGCCACCGACCTGTGGTCGACGGCCCGACCGTCGGGAGGGTTTCGGGGGGGTCAGGAAAGCAAAGGGGGGTGGCTACCGTTTGACTTGTGGCGCGAAGCAACCAAGTGGGCACGGCCCCGAAGAGGAAACACTCGCTTCGCTCGTGTAGTCAAAGGTCGACATTGCGAAGGACCCCCGGTCGGGGGGGTGAAGGGAAGGTTTTGGGGAGTTTTACCATCCCCCGAGCTTTCGGGGAATTCCCGAAGGTGTTCTTCGAACACTTTGTTTGAGGGGCTTCGCCCCCCTCGAAAGCATTTCTCCTCCCAAGGGGGCTTCGCCCCTTCGTTTTAAATTTCCTTGTGTCAATTGGGCAATTAAATGAGGGGGTAACTTTGAAAAATAATTGATTGCCTGACTGGTGTTCAAGACTTGCAGGGGTTCACTGGCAAGCCTGATGAAATTTTGCAGGTTAAGCTTAAGAGTTTCTCAAGCTAATCAGTCAGCCCCCGCAGTTATTGAACACCGATCAGACATAAATTCTTTGTTAATATCCTTGCGGGGGCGGAGAGTTTCTTTCTCCAGCTAGTTTTAAATTAAACACCTGAACGAAATGGTTGGTTTCAAAGGACTGATTAAACCCCCGATGAAACACCCAATGAAACACCCAATGAAAACACTCCCGGAGAGAGGATCCCTCTGCAAAAATCCCTCTCGGGGAAGGAACCCTTTCGCGGGAGAGATACCTTTGGTGTTTCATCGGAGGTTTTGGAGGTTTCGGGGGTTGTCAATTAATTTTTCTTTCGGGGGTCCGTGACCACTTGGTCAGTTCACGCTACAAGTCAGTAGGGGCTTGATGGCAATCCTAGTGAGATTGAACGATGACTGAATCGAAGGTGGCAAAGATACCCTTGCCAACAGCTTTCTTTCCCTAAGGCAAAGGTTGAAATTTCATATAGCGACTTGAATTCAACGGGGGTTGAGTCAAGACAAAATCACAAAAGAAATATAAAAAAAACAAACTTCAATTTCCAAATCAATCAACACCTTCCAAATCAATCAACACCTTCCAAATCAATCCAACACCTTCCAAATCAATGAACACCTCTCGTGGGGTTAGGATTTCTTTCGCGCGTATCGCGACAAGGCAATGTGTTTGTTGAACACGTCGAATAAATATTAACCTTTGCTTCAATTGCTAAGGATTGCTTTGAGATTTTGAAACTTCTCGCGTTGTCAAAGCCACCCTCGCGAGCGGTTTTTTGACTAAAGGGAAATAAAGAAAAAAAATAAACCTTCGGTTTTGTTTTCTTTTGTCAAACTCAAATTGAAATTCAATTTCCCTCGCGCTTTACTCGTAAAAATACCCCTCCAAATGAAAGGTTTCCCCTGAGCGAATCCGAGAGCACTTATTTTTAAGTGTTGATCTTGAAAGCAGTTAAATCCCCCTCGCAAGCTCGGGGGATGGTCAGTGTGACTTTTTGACGAGGCTTTGGAAAATTCGAAAAGACGGCCAAATTTAGCTAGAGGTTTTTGCGAGGTTTTCGTCAGGGTTGAATTGGGGGAACCAACATTTCGGGGAGATTGTTTCGGGGGCAATGCTACTTTTCTCGAAGGAGCAACTAAATTTTGACAATCTTTTCAAAGAAATGTCAAACCTCCGATAAAATTCTTAAACAAAGCGAAGGAATAGCCAGTGTCCGCTCTTGAGTCGCTTCAGGTTTCAGGAGGCATTATTTCTTACACTTCTGCCCTTGCAAGGAAGTTGTGTTAGCTTTTTGAGGGGGGCATAAAAAAATGAAATCCCGAGGAAAACGCTTCCCTTTATTCAAAGACATCCTCCCGACCTGTTGCCCCTTATTGATGGTACTGCATTCCGGACGCAAACGTCCCCCCGACTGCCGCAGGAATTAATGAGGGGGAAAAGGTGCTTTGTACACGTTGCTTTGCTAAAGACCGGAAAGGTAGTGGAAACAAATGTGGTGAAACCAATGAGTTTTACACACCCCTAAATCCTCGAAAGGGGGTGGAGCAACGCCTCCCTTGGTCCTTTGAGCAGATCAGTATTTGCCCCGAATCGAGAGACCCCGAATCGAAGATCCTGAAACTCTCAAAACCTCCTACAGTAATGGTTGTCTCCAATTACGAAGG
>JAWDGP010000298.1:0-20000 GCA_033675545.1 Elysia crispata
GGTGTGTTCGGTTCCCGACCTTTGTGTCCTCCGCTCTCTTCGGGTTTGTCTGAGGTGTGTTCGGTTCCCGAGCTTTGTCCTCCGCTCTCTTCGGGTTTGTCTGAGGTGTGTTCGGTTCCCGAGCTTTGTCCTCCGCCTCTCTTCGGGTTTTGTCTGAGGTGTGTTCGGTTCCAGCTTTGTCCTCCTGTCCGCTCTCTTCGGGTTTGTCTGAGGTGTGTTCGGTTCCCGAGCTTTGTCCTCCGCTCTCTTCGGGTTTGTCTGAGGTGTGTTCGGTTTCCCGAGGAGGCTTTGTCCCTCCGCTCTCTTCGGGTTTGTCTGAGGGTGTGTTCGGTTCCCGAGCTTTGTCCTCCGCTCTCTTCGGGGTTTGTCTGGAGGTGTGTTCGGTTGCACAGCTTTGTCCTCCGCTCTCTTCGTTCTGGGTTTTTGAGGTGTGTTCGGTTGCACAGCTTTGTCCTCCGCTCTCTTCGGGTTTGTCTGAGGTGTGTTCGGTTCTCAGCGAGCTTGTCCTCCGCTCTCTTCGGGTTTGTCTGAGGTGTGTTCGGGTCTCTCCCGAGCTTTGTCCTCCGCTCTCTTCGGGTTTGTCTGAGGTGTGTTCGGTTCCCGAGCTTTGTCCTCCGCTCTCTTCGGGTTTGTCAGAGGTGTGTTCGGTCTCCAGCTTTGTCCTCGCTCTCTTCGGGTTTGTCTTCGGAGGTGTTCGGTTCCCGAGCTTTGTCCTCCGCTCTCTTCGGGTTTTGTCTGAGGTGTGTTCGGTTCCCCGAGCTTTGTCCTCCGCTCCTCTTCGGGTTTGTCTGGTGTGTTCGGTTCCAGGCTTTGTCCTCCGCTCTCTTCGGGTTTGTCTGAGGTGTGTTCGGTTCCCGAGCTTTGTCCTCCGCTCTCTTCGGGTTTGTCTGAGGTGTGTTCGATTGCACAGCTTTGTCCTCCGCTCTCTTCGGGTTTGGAGGTGTGTTCGATTGCACAGCTTCTTTGCCCCTCCGCTCGCCCTTGAGGTGTGTTCGATTGCTGAAAACTTTGTCCTCCGCTCTCTTGGTTTGTCTGAGGTGTGTTCGGTTGCACAGCTTTGTCCTCCCACGCTCTCTTCGGGTTTGTCTGAGGTGTGTTCGGTTGCACAGCTTTGTCCTCCGCTCTCTTCGGGTTTGTCTGAGGTGTGTTGTTCGGTTCCCGAGCTTTGTCCTCCGCTTCCTCTTCTCTTTGGTTTGTCTGAGGTGTGTTCGGTTCCCGGAGCTTTGTCCTCCGCTCTCTTCGCTGATTGTCTGAGGTGTGTTCGGTTCCCGACCTTTGTCCTCCGCTCTCTTCGGGTTTTTCCATCTGGAGGTGTGTTCGGTTCCCGAGCTTTGTCCTCCGCTCTCTTCGGGTATGACTGAGGTGTGTTCTTTGTCCTCCGCTCTCTTCGGGTATGACTGAGGTGTGTTCTTTGTCCTCCGCTCTCTTCGGGTATGACTGAGGTGTGTTCTTTGTCCTCCGCTCTCTTCGGGTTTGTCTGAGGTGTGTTCGGTTCCCGAGCTTTGTCCTCCGCTCTCTTCGGGTTTGTCTGAGGTGTGTTCGGTTCCCGAGCTTTGTCCTCCGCTCTCTTCGGGTTTGTCTGAGGTGTGTTCGGTTCCCGAGCTTTGTCCTCCGCTCTCTTCGGGTTTGTCTGAGGTGTGTTCGATTGCACAGCTTTGTCCTCCGCTCTCTTCGGGTTTGTCTGAGGTGTGTTCGGTTGCACAGCTTTGTCCTCCGCTCTCTTCGGGTTTGTCTGAGGTGTGTTCGGTTCCCGAGCTTTGTCCTCCGCTCTCTTCGGGTTTGTCTGAGGTGTGTTCGGTTCCCGAGCTTTGTCCTCCGCTCTCTTCGGGTTTGTCTGAGGTGTGTTCGGTTGCACAGCTTTGTCCTCCGCTCTCTTCGGGTTTGTCTGAGGTGTGTTCGATTGCACAGCTTTGTCCTCCGCTCTCTTCGGGTTTGTCTGAGGTGTGTTCGGTTCCCGACCTTTGTCCTCCGCTCTCTTCGGGTTTGTCTGAGGTGTGTTCGGTTCCCGACCTTTGTCCTCCGCTCTCTTCGGGTTTGTCTGAGGTGTGTTCGGTTCCCGAGCTTTGTCCTCCGCTCTCTTCGGGTTTGTCTGAGGTGTGTTCGGTTGCACAGCTTTGTCCCTCCGCTCTCTTTCGGGTTTGTCTGAGGTGTGTTCGGTTCCCGACCTTTGTCCTCCGCTTCCTTCTCTTCGGGTTTGTCTGGAGGTGTGTTCGGTTCCCGGTACCTTTGTCCTCCGCTCTCTTCGGGTTTGTCTGAGGTGTGTTCGGTTCCCGACCTTTGTCCTCCGCTCTCTTCGGGTTTGTCTGAGGTGTGTTCTCGTGGGTTCCCGACCTTTGTCCTCCCGCTCTCTTCGGGTTTGTCTGAGGTGTGTTCGGTTCCCGACCTTTGTCCTCCGCTCTCTTCGGGTTTGTCTGAGGTGTGTTCGGTTCCCGAGCTTTGTCCTCCGCTCTCTACGGGTTTGTCTGAGGTGTGTTCGGTTCCCGAGCTTTTTCCTCCGCTTCTCTTCGGGTTTTGGTCTGAGGTGTGTCTTCGGGTTGTACAGCTTTGTCCTCCGCTCTCTTCGGGTTTGTCTGAGTGTGTGTTCGGTTCTCGAGCTTTGTCCTCCGCTCTCTTCGGGTTTGTCTGAGGTGTGTTCGGTTGCACAGCTTTGTCCTCCGCTTAAAACACCAGTGTCGTATGATGAGAATTTAAGGTAAGATCTTCTATATCTATAAAAAGCTCCCGCAGTTGAGCACTCAATTATTCCAACTTATCTTCAAACTGCATATAGATAGATATACATATATATAATTATGCAATGGTTTGAGACAATTCTGATTGGCAAGCCCATGTTGTACTTCTCTAAATATTTGAAATGCTTAAAGTGAAAAAAAAAATATTCGGTCCCAAGCTGTTGTCTTTAACCAGATTCCATTATACAGTAAGCTTTGTCTCACCCGAAAAATCAATTTCGAACCCCGAAAACCGTTTGTCCATAAACTAGAACTACTCGTACATGTAAAAAAAAGTATGTTATCTTAAGTCGTCCACTACTAGCAGTCTAAACTCTAACCTGGAGAAAGCAGGCCCGGTATTTCGGGCCGAAGTAGCAGAAGCAGAAAAAGTTGACCGTGGCGTTACAGATGTTGGAGAAGTGTGCCAGGCCCGCCAGAACGCCGCAGTAGAGCGGGCAGAAGTTCACGTGGATCGTGTCGTGGTACTCCATGACGACAAACATACAGATTCTGAGAATCCGGGTCAAGGCCGTCATCGCTGAGATAAACACCACCTGGGGGGATGGACAGACAGAGGGGGAAAGTGAGAGAAAGGGGATGGAGAGGAGGATGAAAGTCGGATGGGTTAGAAATTTAAATAGAGGAAGATAGATTGAGGTATAGAAAAGATTGGATAAAAAGGCGAGGTAGGGAAAGGAAGAAAAAGAAATATAAGCAATAAGAAGAGGCCGAAAATTTAGAAAAAGGAGAGAGGATAAGGAAATAAAAATAATAGAGAGACAAAGAGAGGGAGAGGGCCAGGAGAAGAATGAATTCCCCAAAAAACATGATTTATATGCTTGGTGATCAAGTTCCCAATATTTTGTACAAATAACTATGATGAAGGCCAATCATAAAATGAGTTTCAAACTGTTACCGATTGTCCTTCCACCCGTTGCTTAGTTTTCGATACGAGGCTATCCACGATTTTGAGCAGAGTAAGGTGTAACTGATGAGAGCCCAAATCCACCACAGTTAGACAGAGTTTACGGGTCGGACAGCATCTAGACCTTTAACCCCTTCTCTCAATACGAGCCTCTTTTCTAAAAAGATCCAGATTTAGTGACATGAGAATGTGAGTGCAGGGGGTGGGAGGGGGGGGGGGAGGGGGGGGGCGACCATTCGATGTGACATTCTTTGAACAATTAACGTTGATCATTATTTGATTTATCACAGAGGCTGCAGGCCAGTATAAATTGCATCACGGGCCGCATTTGGCCCGAGGGCCGGGCTTTGGACATAGCTTGTCTAATCTGAGCAGTAACCCTGTTAGTACCTCGACCACTCTTGCTGACTGTTCTCTCTAACTCTCTCTCTCTCCTCTCTCTCTCAATCTCTCTCTCTCTCTCTCTCTCTCTCTCTCTCTCTCTCTCTCTCTCTCTCTCTCTCTCTCTCTCTCTTAACCTCCCCCCCTCAAACCTGAGCAGTAACCCTGTTAGCATCTCGACCAGTCTTGCCGACTCACCTCCCTCTCTCTCTCTCTCTCTCTCTCTCTCTCTCTCTCTCTCTCTCTCTCTCTCTCTCTCTCTCTCTCTCTCTCTCTCTCTCTCTCTCTCTCACCCCCTCTCTCTCTCTCTCTCTCTTTCTCTCTCTCTCTCTCTCTCTCTCTCTCTCTCACCCTCTCTCTCTCTCTCTCTCTCTCTCTCTCACACACTCACACTCTCTCTCTCTCTCTCTCTCCACCCCCCTCTCTCTCTCTCTCCCTCCCTCTCTCTATCTCTCTCTCTCACCCCCTCTCTCTCTCTCTCTCTTACCACCCCCCCCCCTCTAACCTGAGCAGTAACCCTGTTAGCATCTCGACCAGTCTTGCTGACTTCCCCCCCCTCTCTCTCTCACCCCCCTCTCTCTCTCTCTCCCACTCTCTCTCTCTCTCTCTCTCTCTCTCTCTCTCTCTCTCTCTCTCTCTCTCTCTCACCCCCGCCCTCTCTAACATGAGCAGTGATCCTGTTAGCATCTTGACCAGTCTTGCGGACCCCCCCCCCCTCTCTCTCTTTTTCTCTCTCTCTCTCTCTCTCTCTCTCTCTCTCTCTCTCTTTCTCTCTCTCTCTCTCTCTCTCTCTCTCACCCCCCCCCCCAACCTGAGCAGTAACCCTGTTAGCATCTCGACCAGTCTTGCTGACTCCCCCCCCCCCCTCCCCTCTCTCTCTCTAACCTGAGCAGTAACCCTGTTAGCATCTTGACCAGTCTTGCTGACCCCCCCCCCCCCCTCTTCCCCTCTATTTTACCTGAGCAGTAACCCTGTTAGCATCTCGACCAGTGTTGCTGACCCCCCCTCCACCCGAGGCGCGGATCGACCCCGAGTTCCTGTGTCGTGCATGCAGAGCTCTAGCGATGAACACATTCGCGACGACAATCATGACCAGGGGCAGCGCCGAGTCGAAGATCGGGTTGATGATGTTCAGGTAGATCTGGGCGATGGAGTTGGTGAAATAACACATGTGTTGGAATTATTAGGTCAGGATCATCATATAACAAGATATAGAATCTAGTTTTGTTTTTTACTTGTTGTTTGTTTTGGTTTGGTTTGTTGTTTTTTTTTTGTTGTTTTTTTGGGAGGGAGTTGTTTTTTGTTAATTAATTAATTAATTAATTCTTTTTTAATTTTTCATATTTTTTTTTTTTTAGGTCGGGGATGGGTGAACCGAGATTGAAATGTTTCTTAAAAAGGAAAAGAAAACAAAACACTTAAAAAGTTTGTTCAAACGAAAGTACATGTACATTATGAGTATCCCATCTAAGTCTTTTACTGTCCCTCTCCCTCCCTCCCTCTGTCTCTCTCTCACCCTCTCTCTCTCACCCTCTCTCCCTCTCTCTCTCTCTCTCACCCTCTCTCTCTCGCCCAAAGTATTATAATATACAGTCTTCTCCCAACTTTAAAAAGTAAAGAGGATTTGCATCTATTACAACAGCATCAACCCCATTATCATTAACTACAACAGCATGCCCCTTAGTATTGTAGATCTCACTCTCTTCCTACTATTTTATATCCTGAAAGTATCCACAGCAACTACAGAAGACAAAAACGACATAGAAACTTAACAACAACAACAACAACAACAACAACAACAACAGCAACAACAACAACAACAACAACAGCAACAACAACAACAACAACAACAACCTCTTCGTGGAAGTATGTCCTGGCGTAGCTGGACTCCACGGTAAAGATGGACCCTGTGACGTTAGGCGGAGCGTCCACCCATCGATACTGGACCATCAGGGGGACGTTCAGTAGAACTGACCAACCCAAGACAAGCATGAGCGCCACCATGATCCTCCGTCTGGTGCACACCCTGGGCCAGTGAAGGGGCTTGGTCAGACCGATGGCTCTGTACAGGGACGGTTCGATTCGATAAGAAAAGGATATCAGAATTTGGGAACGAGTTGTGGAACATGTTTGGCTGCGAGGCGTTGGGCTCACGACATAGGCAGGAAATTAAACGTCTTGTCCAATAATGGGCCCAATCAGCTCATTCTGTGCTTCCCAAATCTATTTTAAGATCATTGTTAGAAGACTGAAAAATCCTTAAAAATGTCCTAAACAGTGCACACCTTGCTGCGCAATTTTTTAAACTCACAATAATATTTTGAACGTCTAAAAGGTATTGAAATAAGTTTAGGCTTGACGGAATAAAGGACATCGACTAATAGATCAATAGTGATGGAGGTAATTATGTCAACATTACCGTCTGAACTATTCTTAACTGTCGGCTGAGAGTAAGATGGTGGTGTACACAGACCCAGTGATGGAGGTATTCATGTCAACATTACCGTCTGGACTATTCTTACCTGTCGGCTGAGAGTAAGATGGTGGTGTACACAGACCCAGTGATGGAGGTATTCATAAACGCATCAGCAAACGGTGTGCTGGGACTGACAAACTTGTAGTACCAGTCATTCTTTCCTGAAATTCATTTCATGTTTAACTTTTCTAGAAAGTTATAGGGTTCGAAATACAGATATTATAGATCTGTAACATATCCGTAGGTAAGAAAAAAAACCTCTCTCAAATAGCAACACCAATAGCAACAAAATTACTTGTACAACTCGACCAGCAAGATCTGCTTCAAAATACATTATTTTTGTTTTTGATTGTTTGATATAATTCGTCTACGATACAATGATGCACGGCTTTTTCTGAATATCAAACATGCTCTTTGTCAGTTTGACTGGAATCGAAAAATTGTGGACGGTGTGGGGTTCGAACTCATGAAGAGAATTCAAGGGATGATGCGCTAACGCCCAGCCACCGCCGCTTAGGTTAAAAGGCAAAGAAAAAAAGATCATTAAAAAAAATAATAAAAAACATCTATGAAATAGACGAGTTTATTTTGTTCATACACAGACCAAAAAAAAAATATTGTTTAACTATGATTTAATAGAAATAAGTTTATACGTCGTAGAAAACACAATTTCACGGTTCTTGTTTTATATGCTTTGAATAATAAATAACTAAAAATAAACTTATTTCTCACGAAAATTACACTTTCGAATTTATAATGCCAACAAAATTGATAGTGATTTCGTATTTAAGAATATGCAAAAAAGAGAGAAAATTAAAGTTTTGGTAAAATTCAAAAAGTTAAGCTCAGCGACAACTATGCGTGTGATGAAATAGGGAGAAAAGAAAGAAAAAAAGGACTCTTTGGCTTATTTCCTGACGTCGCCGCGTAGGATTCTCTTAGAAAGTTGGCAGACATAAAGGTAAATACAAACAATCTTGCTTCGCCACAATCACCCTTAGCCCTGAGAGAAGGAGAAAGAGGAAGAGGAGAGAAAAAAGGCAGGGACTTAAGAATGACGAGAGGTAAGAAAGAATGAAAGAAAATGACATGGATAGATAAACTGAGAGAGAGAGAGAGAGAGAGAGAGAGAGAGAGAGAGAGAGAGAGAGAGAGAGAGAGAGAGAGAGAGAGAGAGAGAGAGAGAGAGAGAGAGAGAAAATAGCGAGAGAGAGAGAGAGAGAGAGAGAGAGAGAGAGAGAGAGAGAGAGAGAAAGAGAGAGGGAGAAAGAAAGAGAGAAAAAAGAGCGAGAGAGAGAGAGAGAAAGAGAGAGAGAGAGATAAAGTTAGAGAGAGAAAAAAAAATAGCGAGAGAGAGAGAAAAAGAGAGGGAGAAAGAAAGAGAGAAAAAAGAGCGAGAGCGAGAGAGAGAGAGAGAGAGAGAGAGAGAGAGAGAGAGAGAGAGAGAGAGAGAGAGAGAGAGAGAGAGAGAGAGAGAGAGAGAGAGAGAGAGAGAGAGAGAGAGAGAGAGAGAGAGAAACCTATGTAACTTTTTATTCCTGAGGACTCACCGGTAAGGCCATAATGGAAATACTCCATGCTGACGAACATCGTACTGGCCAGAACAAACACCAGGTCATGAACTGCTAGAGCGGTCAGGTACAGACTACTGCAAGGGGAAAAACAAAACTTAATAAAGAAAGATTCCGATATTGTCCTCAGGCAATAATAATAATAATAATAATAATAATAACAACAACAACAACAACAACAACAACAACAACAACAACAGAAGGGAAAAAAAACTGCATGAGAGGCCGAAAGAAAATGTCAAGTCAAAAATCGCAGGAAGAAAGAGATTCTCTCCCAAGCTGATAAGAGTGGGCATCTGAAAAAAGACGTTTCCAAACATTTATAATTGTTACTTTATTCCCACAGTTAAAACATATACCAAACCTCATCAAACAATCATCCTAGTAACACACCGTGCCCGGATAGAAAACGCTGATCGCGGTTCTATTTAACTTTAATTCTTTTTTTTTTAGGGTAAGTGACTTGTAAGTGATTGGTTTCTATCTAAAAATATTTATATACTTATTGAGCACTGAAGTATCATTGTGGGGAAAACCAGGGACCCTGCGAATGCCGTGCCATAAAGTTGCACCTGCGAGCATTAATGAATTATGTATAGTTATATCTATTTTGAAGAATTCACCCCCCCCCCCCCAACCATAGCGGTTTTTGCCTCATTTGCTCCTTTCTTATCGCAGCTGATCGAGGAGGTATATTGAGGCTTGTCAGCCAATACATTTTACAACCCAAGAACATGTAGTCCAGCAAACATTAACTCTTTTGGCGCATTTGACAACTTTGACCTACTTCGAAGTGGTTCTCATAGCCTTGCTGGTAAGCACGCCCAGACTGAGTGTGTTACAGATGATGCCCAACCAGCCAATCAGCGAGCCGGCCACGCCCACCAGCCAGTACCAGACGTCCACGATTTTGTCGGAGTCAGGGTACAGATTGTCGTAGTAGTCTGCGAGGTTCTGCTCAAGGCCATCCTCCATGGGGGACTCGGTGCTCGTGTTGTTGAACGCTAGCGCCATGGTTTGGCTTCGTTCAAGATGGTGCGGAGTGGTGCTAAGAGATGAGGTGTGGTGTGTAGGGATTTGGAATGATGTGAAGTGGTATGGGGGTGATGTAAATTGGAAATGTATGGTTTGGTTAAAAAAGATGTGAAGTGGTATGGAGGTGATGCAAATTGGAAATGTATGGTTTGGTTCAAAAAATGTGAAGTGGTATGGGGGTGATGTAAATTGGAAATGTATGGTTTGGTTAAAAAAGATGTGAAGTGGTATGGGGGTGATGTAAATTGGAAATGTATGGTTTGGTTCAAAAGATGTGAAGTGGTATGGGGGTGATGTAAATTGGAAATGTATGGTTTGGTTCAAAAGATGTGAAGTGGTATGGGGGTGATGTAAATTGGAAATGTATGGTTTGGTTAAAAAAGATGTGAAGTGGTATGGGGGTGATGTAAATTGGAAATGTATGGTTTGGTTCAAAAGATGTGAAGTGGTATGGGGGTGATGTAAATTGGAAATGTATGGTTTGGTTAAAAAAGATGTGAAGTGGTATGGGGGTGATGTAAATTGGAAATGTATGGTTTGGTTAAAAAAGATGTGAAGTGGTATGGGGGTGATGTAAATTGGAAATGTATGGTTTGGTTCAAAAGATGTGAAGTGGTATGGGGGTGATGTAAATTGGAAATGTATGGTTTGGTTAAAAAAGATGTGAAGTGGTATGGGGGTGATGTAAATTGGAAATGTATGGTTTGGTTCAAAAGATGTGAAGTGGTTGTTAGTGATGTGGAGGAATTTCGACTGTTAAGGAGCGTGTGAAGTAGTACGGAATACTCTGAACTGGTGTAGTATGCGTATTTCCATAGATGTGGAGTATTTTTAGGTGAAGAAGCCTGATTTCGAATGACCTGGCACTGCCTGAACTCGTGTGGGATTCTGTGAATTGTTGTGGTACGGTTTGTTGTAAAACATGAGGAGTAGTATGTATTGATTAAGGAGAGAATTCGAGGAACTGTGTGAAGTTGTGTGGAGTAATGTGTATTAGTGTGAAACGGTATAAAGACAGTGCTGCGGCCTCTTGACTCATATACTGCTTGGGCAATGGTGCGAAGTGATGCGAAAAATCGGGAATATTATTGGATAATTTATAATGCTGCGGAGAGGTGCGTAGTGGTGCGCAGTGGTGAGCAGTGGTGAGCAGTGGTGCTGGGTGGTGCGCACTGGCGCTGGGTGGTGCGCAGTGGTGCTGGGTGGTGCGCAGTGGTGCTGGGTGGTGCGCAGTGGTGCGCACTGGCGCTGGGTGGTGCGCAGTGGTGCTGGGTCGTGCGCAATGGTGCAGGGTGGTGCGCAGTGATGCTGGGTGGTGCGCAGTGGTGCGCACTGGCACTGGGTGGTGCGCAGTGGTGCTGGGTGGTGCGCAATGGTGCAGGGTGGTGCGCAATGGTGCTGGGTAATTGTGCGCAGTGGGGCGCAGTGGTGCGCAGTGGTGATCAGTGGTTTCGAGTATTAGGAAGGCTGGGAAAACAAAGCTTTAGATAACAATGAAAGAATGTGGAGACGTTTAAAGGTGGCTCAGACAGGGAGGTTGAAGTTAACGGGACCAGACAACTTGCAATCTTGATCAAAATGGTAGCCTGGAGAGGCGAAGAAACTCGGAAAATCCTAAAAAATGAAAGATGATAAAATTTGAAAACCATTGATATTTTCGAAATACATCAAACGGCGCATTTTATTTTCTATAAATAAATGCTCAAATGCGTTTCATTTTAGCTTTTCTTTAGGATGGCTCTTCCAAAATAAGACTCAAACTAATTTCAAAAGATCTTTTCGAGCGAAAAAAATTCATGCATTTTCAAATCACCAACCAACGCGTGTGTGAGATTCTGCTGTTCATCCTAAAGAATTAGTAGAGGCTCTTTCAACTGATCTTTGTATTTAGAAGAGGTTTAATTTTTTTTTCCCGCATCTTATTCAAGACAACTGGTAGCGTGCCTATGTACCTCAAGTTAACTAAGTCTCAATGATAATTTTTTATCTTCTCAATTTTCGTTGTTTCAGGCGTTCTCTCCTCTTTTTCAATCTTTATCGTGTTTTTATTATTATTTTTTAGAACCCATATTTGAATTTGACCTTAACATCAATTAATGTTCAGCAAAAAGACGTACATAAATGTGTTCATGAGAAACTGATGCTGTCATCGACACTTGGAGAAAAACGGCCTGCAGACATGCAGGCATCAAACGAATTCATCTTTCTTCGCTAAAAATTCGTATTGGCGAAATTCTGATATATCGTTGAAACTTAATACGAAAACTCACTGCCCTCGATAAATTCTATATAATTATAATTCGCACAGGTAAAAAAGAACCAATTTTCTTTTCCAAGATGGTCAAAAATCTCCGATAATAAATAACATGGCATGTCGACTTTCATTTGAAAGAAACTAAAACACTAAAACGAAAGAAATTGGTTCTTTATTTTATAAAATAAATACTTTTAGCTTCTGTTATCTCTTTTAAAAGTTCATTTCAGATCTGAAACTTCGAAAAATTTTTTTCAAAATGTTGAAAATCTACAAACTTACCTTTTTGAGTTTTTACAGGGGTCCAACATGCAGGTTGACGGTCCTCTAGTCCAGCATTGGAATTAACTAAGCAAATCCCTCTCTCCCTCTCTCCCTATTTCTAGAACTCTAGCCACGAGTGAGCTCCCCGCGGTCAGTTTTGCTCACTGACCATCCTCGAGAGCTGGACCCTCCGTTACTGACCAGTTAGAGGGAGGGGGGGGGGTGGTAACTGGAGGGACTGGGGAGGGTTTTTCATCTGTTGGGGCTTCAGAGACAAGAATATCGTATTTGGAAGGGAACAAGCGGCGAACGTTCAACTGTGTCAGTGTGTCTGGATGTGTGTGTGTGTGTGTGAGAGAGAGAGAGATAAAACGAGTATCAGTTTCTTATTCAGGGTGTTCGGGGTCCTTAAGAATAATGAAACTAATCAAAGAATATTGAGAGAGAGTGAGAGAGAGACAGACAGACAGACAGACAGACAAACAGACAAACAGACGGACAGACAGACAGACAGACAGACAGACAGACAGAAAGAGGAAGAGAACGAGAGAGAGAGACAGATAGACAGATATACATACAGAAGGACACAGAGGGTGTAAGTCATAAAAAGAGAGAAAGATTATCTTATCGTCGAACGTAAACTCGTATACTTTTACAGTCACCTACTTACGTTCAACCGTGACCACACATCCGTACTTTGTCAAGCGTTTACCAATACCAATCTAAATCATTGTTGTAAGGACTAATAAAAAAAATAGCCACTTGTAATAAACCCAACGCTCGACCAATTCGGTTAGTTAACATTTCGCTATGACTTTCAGACCAGCATTTTTCTCGCCTGTCTGAAGCTGAGCCGTTGACTGTAGAGACCTGCTATAGATCTGGCTAGACCTATGAACGGTACAACCAAAGACGGGATTGCTACATGCTGCGCAAACTTTTACAAACTGAGTTACAAAGCTTGTCAGTTAGTAGAGACCTGCAATAGATCTGGCTAGACCTATGAACGGTACAATCAAAGACGGGATTGCTACATGCTGCGCAAACTTTTACAAACTGAGTCACAAAGCTTGTCAGTTAGTAGAGATCTGCAATAGATCTGGCTAGACCTATGAACGGTACAATCAAAGACGGGATTGCTACATGCTGCGCAAACTTTTACAAACTGAGTTACAAAGCTTGTCAGTTAGTAGAGACCTGCAATAGATCTGGCTAGACCTATGAACGGTACAATCAAAGACGGGATTGCTACATGCTGCGCAAACTTTTACAAACTGAGTTACAAAGCTTGTCAGTTAGTAGAGACCTGCAATAGATCTGGCTAGACCTATGAACGGTACAATCAAAGACGGGATTGCTACATGCTGCGCAAACTTTTACAAACTGAGTCACAAAGCTTGTCAGTTAGTAGAGACCTGCAATAGATCTGGCTAGACCTATGAACGGTACAATCAAAGACGGGATTGCTACATGCTGCGCAAACTTTTACAAACTGAGTTACAAAGCTTGTCAGTTAGTAGAGACCTGCAATAGATCTGGCTAGACCTATGAACGGTACAATCAAAGACGGGATTGCTACATGCTGCGCAAACTTTTACAAACTGAGTCACAAAGCTTGTCAGTTAGTAGAGACCTGCAATAGATCTGGCTAGACCTATGAACGGTACAACCAAAGACGGGATTTCTGCATGCTGCGCAAACTTTTACAAACTGAGTTACAAAGCTTGTCAGTTATTTTCAAGTCCTGTACTCCAAAGATAGCTGCATATCTAAAGAGAAGTGGCATTTTATTACACATGTAATTTTTTTCAAGGTAGCTGTGAAATCCGTTTACCATCAACATAGTTTTTCTTTCAAAAACACTTTGAGAAAACTAAGAACATGGCTCAAAGGTAAATATGAGAAATTATAGAATCCTTTAAAACCCTTATAAGGAGCTATGAATTCTAGCAAAAAAAAAAGGAAAAAAATGCCTAAACGATAAAACTACATAATATCCCAGTTACGCCATAAAATCCACTTGAATCGCACCTTAGGAAGGAGATATGTAGAATTAATGCGTTACATTTATACACCACAGAATAGAAGACTAGTTAGCTAAATAATTATAGAAAAATTCAATTCGTCTTAGAATATTTAAAAACTCTTTATCATAATAATAGGATAAAAAAAAAAGAGCTAAGAAATCTCACAAGGCAGTGTACTTTTACGCACTTCTTTGCGGGAATTCCTAGTCTAAAAATGGACCTTTTCAACGATCTTTAAATGAATAGGGAAAGTACAAAGTTTGCTAATTTCCCGTATTAGCTGCGCATTTTTGTTAAGAAAACATTATTATAACAAATATTTAACTAATTTTGTAAAATCCAATTCTATTTACAGATTTTTGTGAAAGAATCATTATCTCGTAAGTTTAAATAACTGCGCGGCTAAGAATTTCCGCAAGGCAGTGCGCTTTTATGCACTTGATGCGAAAATTCACAGCTTTCGAATAAACGTTTAAAAGGATCTAGAATTACTCGATTTCCTTTACTACCGAAGGGCTTGGCTCTAAATCTTTTTATTTCTTACTCTTACCTGTACAATTTCGTCAAAAAACCACTTCCTATCCGGCAGATCCAGTTTAAATCGGACAGTCACACAAATGTCGGGTCACATATCGATCAATGTAATTTGGAGAGGGTTATCGATAGGTTAAAGCCATAAAGACAAAATCCGGAAATAAACGTGAACATATCGTTTGCTTTAACTACTAGGGAGATACGGGGCCCAGCTGCTTCCTGTTTTACCATGGAGTCAGGGTGTTGTACAGAGGTCGTCATGATGGACAGTAATTACGTATCTCGAGCAATAATTGTTGTGGAATAGAGAAGTACGGACTCAGCTTGATCCATTCTCTCTTTCTTTCTCCTTAACTCACTCTCTCCCCTTCTTTCTCTCTCTCTCTCTCTCTCTCTCTCTCTCTCTCTCTCTCTCTCTCTCTTTCTCTCTCTCTCTTTGTGTTTCTCTCTCTCTTTGACTCTCTCTCTCTTTCGCTCTCATTCTCCCCCTCTCTCTCTGTCTTTCTCTCTCTCTCTCTCTTTGACACTCTCTCTCTCTCTTTCGCTCTCTCTCTCTCTCTCTCTCTCTCTCTCTCTCTCTCTCTCTCTCTCTCTCGTTCCTTTTTCGTCTCTTTTGTCTTTTCAGGCGTATGTGTACATCTGTCTCCTCCTTTCTTCCTTTTTAAAATTTCTATTACCTTTTATTCTTTACTTTAATTTCTCCATTTCCTCTAATTTTAACCGAACTTTTGAATTTTCTCCCACCTTATTTATTACTTTTTTCCCCTTATTTGCTTTTTCCCACCTTTTACAGTATATTTATCCTAATTTCCCAATTTTCGTTTCTGGGTTTCTTTCGTAGTCTTCAATCCAAGACTTTGTTATCTTTTGTGCTAGCTTAGGTTTTTTGGTATTTCTCCTATTCTGTCTTTTTTCCATCTATTGCCTAAAGCTCATTGCTCTTGACTAAAAAAAAAAAAACCTGCAAGATTATAGTTCAAAATTTCGTAACTTCCCTTGTCTCACATAAACCAATATTTCGCCTCATTGCACAGGATTCAGCCTGGCAATTTTTGTCTGTTCATGAATTACCACGGGCGTCTGTAAGAATAATCAAACAGATTGGGAAAACCACATACCTATGACGTAATTTATACACCCCAAAGCACGTGACAAGTCAGGGATCTAAACCTTTCCCACTTGTCAAATGATGTGGCCAATGCACTATACAATTATTGATACTGATGCGACCTAAATCTGTCTGTCCTTTACTTCGATACAGAAGTGAATTGATCGAGCAAATATGGGTCCAACCTTGAAATCCATTTTTTAAGAGATTGATGTCATATTTCTCACTCTGCTCACCTTGGAATGGGTAGTCGCATCGTTTGGCTACAGCAGAGGGAGATCCTTTCCAAGTCAAGTCCATGTTTTCATGTGTACATCATTCGATGACATCGTCGAGCGGTGTCACGTGAGTGCATTCTTACATCAACCTGTATATCTTTGATTTCAAAGCTGTGCAACAGATAAAGTGTTCAACAAGAGAAGCTTTCCGCGTTTAGTGTAGCCCGTGTCCACACCGTTACCATAATTATATTAAACCTCTCCTAAAAAATAAAAACAAACCGCAAAAGTTTGAAAAACGAAACAAATAAAACAAGTATTTAGTACACAAACACCCAACGCCGAACAACTCGTACAGAGAGGGTACAGAAAATGACCTCGAAAAATGATGTCGTGAGAATGCAGGAGTAAAACTTGATAACATCAATTTGAATATTTTTATATTCTACTTCACACAAACAAACTGAGGTTCTTCTGTCCTGCTGGTACAAGTTGGCGCCAATCACTTCATTAGAAATCACACAACAACCCTCGCCACCCGAGGCAGAACAGAAACAGGTGCTCAACTATTTAAGCTAACTAGGCAGTCCCAAATCACCCAATAGATTTAAAAACAAAACAACCAAACTATACCCACATGGTTCTAGTACTGACAAGCTAAATATTACTGGTGTAGATGAGATTAAAGTATAGATGAACTTGTATCTAGCAGCTTAAATTCAACCCTGATGCACCGCAGAAAATTGGCACGGTAAAAAAAAAAGTTGCACGAAAAAGGTCCAGATTGATTTGTTAACCATTGGATCGATATGTAAGCTGATACCCAAACTCTCTAAAGCTAAGCCTGTGGTCACCTGTCCCATTGTCATGAAACTTTCATTAAGTATCACTAGTTCTATACCTATCTCGTGGGACCTCCCTGTCCAAACAATTGTACGCTGGGTAATAACTTCCTATTTCCGGTACAATGTGCGACACCCTCCGTTCAACAGCGACGGAGATTTCCGATCAAAGCACAGTCATGCGCAAGCGAGCCAGTGCGCATTTACATGAAAACAAAGGCAAAGTAACGGTTTTCTACCAAATTGTGGAGAGATTTCCACTCGTAGCTTTCTATAAAACCTAGCTCTAGATCTAGGTCGCGGTTTGAAGCACAGGGAAAACACTGATAACAATTTACTTTTGAGGTCAGGTCACATTTACACTGAACTCAGATCATAGGTTAATAAAAACCATGAAATTTGTTTTAAAATTTGGTCTGAATCCATGTTTACATTTTATTAGAAATCAAAGTATATAAAGTCAATGTATAAGTTGCCTAGAGTTAAGAGAATTGATTACATAAAGACCTTACTGCAGAAAAACATTTATCTACAAAGGTCTCTGTATCTGTGTGTCTGTCTGTATGACTGTCTGTCTGTCTGTCTGTCTGACTGTCTCTCTCTGTTTGTCTGTCTGTCCGTCTCTCCCTCTCTCTCTCCCTCTCTCCCTCCCTCTCTCTCTCTCTCTCTCTCTCTCTCTCTCTCTCTCTCTCTCTCTCTCTCTCTCTCTCTCATCGTATTATAGCGACTTAGCACGGGTTATCATTGAGGTAATACGAAAACTTGGCTGAGCTCGGCACTACGATGGAGAACGGTTTTAATATCTATTTTTTTTTGTCTTTGGATTGAGGTACATTTTGGTCGTTAGCAATAGAATCAGTCCTGCTGCCTCATCACAATATCTTAAACTGGACATGTCAACAGCTGCTTGGGTCTCACTCACTGGACACTTCGGTGCTTGACCAATTAGTGGGGTCATACGAAGACAAAAGTTAATCTTTCACTTCCTGTAACCTTATAATTAACCTCAGGTAAGAGGATTTTTCTAGAAGAATCTAAAGCTAAAGCCCAAAGGTTTTGCTAACCTGTTGTGCAAAACTTGGTTCTGTTTTTTACAACAAAGGACGTTTTTAAGGGCCTTGAAACTGAGGTCAAGGACACGAGGTTAAAAATAAATGACAGGACGTGCGTCTGCGTCAGGCTCCTGTTCTATATTTATAGTATCGCCGTAATCAGGACCAAAAATAATCGTATTCGACTGACGATTACATGGTCATGATAAAGATCGTATTGTTTATGAGAAATCGAATACGATAATATTATAGAAGGGACATAGCATCGTCTTTGGTTGTTAAAATAGTTATTGTCGTACTTTGGTTATTTATTATCGTATTTTTTTTTTTTGAAGTGGAAACTTGCTCTTTAGAATTTCATTGGAAATATAATTCAATAGGAGGTTGTTTTTTTTTTAATCTTCGAAACAAATTGGTTGTTATTATTATTATTATGATTATTATTATTATTATTATTATTATTATTATTATTATTATTATTATTATTATCATTATTATTATTATGTTTGTTATTATTATTATTATTATTATTATTATTATTATTATTATTATTATTATTATTATTATTATTATTATTATTATTGTTATTATTATTATTATTATTATTATTATTATTATTATTATTATTATTATTATTATTGCACTGTAAAAAATTAATATTATATATATTTATATATATATGTATATATATGTGCGTGTGTGTGTATATATAATGTAAAATTGCTGATACTGCTTGTAGCTTGAGGGCTAGTAAGAGCCTGAGGTTAGTCATAGATAGAGGGAGAGAGAGATAGAGGGAGAGAGAAAGAGATAGAGATAGAGAGAGAGAGAGAGAGAGAGAGAGAGGGGGAGGAGGGAGAGTGAAAAAGACGTAGAGAGAGAAGGAGAGAGGTAGAGATAGAGAGAGACAGGCAGATAGACAGACAGAGAGTAAAGATTAGGAGTGAATCCATCAAACTTAAAGACGGACAACCGCTTTTGGGTATATTTTTAATTTCTTTGCTCTTGTTACAGTGTTTACACTGTACAGTCATTGCAATAAAGAGGTAAAAACGAAACAATTTTCGAAAGCAATACTGCTTATATTATTGGAAGAAACGTATTTCAAATAAGTAACTTAGCATTTAATAATTAATTAAATACAGTATTAAGAAACGTATTTCAAATAAGTAACTTAGCATTTGATAATTAATTAAATACAGTAATGCTTGCATCAACAATTCAGTACAATCATTTCTTGCATAAAAGTTAGAAATGCGACTGAAATTTGATTATAGAGGATTTTTTAAAAATTGAAATAAAAAAATAGTGAATTACATCAAGGAAAAACATAAAAGATCAACAACGTGAAAATATCCAACAGAAATAAATAAACATTCATATCATAATCTGTTATCATTATAAATCTTCTTTTCTTGTGAATATCGAAAGAAATTACATGGATTATTATTAAAACAATTAGTATAAAAACAATAAATGAATTTTTTTGGGGGGCGACTAACAATGATGCAATGAATCAGTCAAATTTGATTACATATAGCCAGGAGCAGTTACCAATAATGGGAAATACAATTATTTAGAATGAAAAAAGAAGAATGAGAGAAAGAGAAGAATGAGAAAGAGGAAGAAGTGGCATATGCAGACTCACAAAATAGGTAGAAAGGGAGGGAAACAGAGAGAGAGAGAGACAGTCAGAGAGAGAAAGAGAGAGAGAGAGAGACAGAGAGAGACAGAGAGAGAGACAGAGAGACAGAGAGAGAGAGAGTGAGAGAGGATGAGGAAGTTAAAGTTAGGAACTCAATCAGTCGTTTTTGTTCCTTTCTGAGGCGTTAAAATATTATTGGATGTTAAATTCTGCATAACTAAAAAGGAGTATAACTGGTATTATGATTCTTGAAATACAGACAATGTGTTAAGCAATCACCTCAAAACAGAAATAAAGTCAAACCAGTTCCTGGACCTCCCCACGTAGCCTACAGCAGCCAGGACAGAGAAGCCACAAACCAGCAGCAACAACCGCTTCTTCCTGGCGGAAGTGACGTCATCTCTCCTGACCTCAACCTTGCCTCTAGCGCAAGGATTCGCCGTCCTGACCTCGTGTGCCCTGTAGCAAACCGCCCTGGCTGTGTCCCACTCGCTGTCCGGTCCTAGCAGACGGTACTGCGCGCTAAAAATAGGCCCATACCAGACGCGGAAGGCAAGAACTGGGTCACGCAGAAATATCCGCCAAAAAGAAGGGTAGGCTCCTACCTCTTGAGCTATCATGTCATGTATGACAAACATGGGGAGAAAGTAACTATATTTTCCTCTGCTTTTAAAAGACAATTCATCAAGTTTCTTGATATTCATTTCCATGGTTTTTCTGGACGGTGGTTTGATTTTGCCGGTTATAAGTCTAGCTACATACCTCGCCTGCATCTCTGTGGGCGGGGCTATCGGACTGTCGCCGTTAAAGAAACCAATGAACGCCAATGTGTGATGTTTTTCTCTCAAAGGCAACATCCTGTTATAGAGCTCCATCCTTCCGTTGTCGAACACAACGTCCACATCCACAAAAGACGTGTCGATAGCGAAGCCTGTGGCAAAGATTACAGCGTCT
>JAWDGP010000301.1:0-15000 GCA_033675545.1 Elysia crispata
AGTGCTATCTTTATTCTAAAGCTCGTGTATCTTCATGTAAAGTCGCATATAGCGATGTACATTTTCTGGCTTTATTTTTACTTCAAATTTCTAAAAAGAGGGTTAGAGACGAAGAAAGAGAGAAATAGAGAGAGGAGAGAGATAGATAGACAGACAGACAGCACTAATACATGCAAAGACAATATATATATATATATATATATATATATATATATATATGTATATATACATATATATATTAAAATTTAAGTTATTTTTTGTTTTAAATATTTTTTTTTATATAAGCCTCTAGTTTTAAATGTTACAAAACTTATAACCATTTTCTGAAGAAACTCAAGTTTCAGTATACATTGTCGATTTTAGTCGAGACGCCTATAATACAAGTAACACTTTTTCAGTTGAATATTGCTCGTCTGAATCAGCTGGTTACAGATCAAAGCACTGTTACGATGACATTTGTTAATAGCTATCTAGAGCAACTCCTTCACAGTCAAAACAACATCGTTCTCAAAACATAGAGAGGACGTGTTTTTTTACATTGTGAATGTCAAGGTGGTGGTTCTTGTGGAAACGGTCGACCTAGTTTTGGATTAACAAAAGACACAAACGTTTGTTGCCTCGTCTTTTTTTCCTAATCTTTATTTGGCTAAGGTTTCACCCCCCATATTCATCTTTCTTTTTTGTGATTCCTTTTCAGAAGTAAAACGTGGGACCTTGTTTGAATCCTCAAAGCTTTCTTATCATCCAGTTACTATTTCCCTTGATAACGCTTTTAAAGGGAACATACATGGAAACTATGTTGACTGGAGTAAACACCTAATTAATGAATGTTTTTGAAAAAATCTTATGTGAATTATCAATTGTGTTTTATTGTAATGCAATGTGAGCTGAAAGTCAAACAAATTAAAGTTCATTTAACAGACAATGCCCTTATATGTATTCTCTTTTAATGAAAATGTCATATTCGTTTATGTTATATACATAAGTTTCACTGACGTTATTTTTAAAAGACTGTATTGTGTGTCTTTTTAATTATTTTAGAAAACAATGTGTATTATAATAATTCCTTTTTATATTTTTATAATTTGGATTTCTCTGAATAAACTCAGATAACACTCTTTTTTTTATCTTTGTTGTTTTTGATAAATGTCCTGTTTTTAATAGGTTTTCGTATGTGTTTATTGGTATTCATCAAGTGATTTCAATTCATTGCAATTTGCACAGAGTTTAAGATCCGTCGTTTTTATACAAAAGAAATTTTGAACTCCATTTACAGTAATAGAATCATAAAACCTTATTACCGAATTGATAATGCGTGGGTGGTATGTGTTAGGAACAAAACATGGAATAGCCAACTGCCACAAAGATAATAATAATAATAATAATAATAATAATAATAATAATAATAATAATAATAATAATAATAAAGTGCATTTATATAGCGCACATCCAAATGATTAAAATGCTCTATGCGTTTTATAGAGATGGCCAAAATCGAATTCACCGGCGGCCATGTTGGATTTATGCTTATTATAGAGATAGCCAAAATAGAATACACTGGCGGCCATATTGGATTTATTGTATTTATATAGATTACCAAAATGAAATTGGAATTATGCTAATTATAGAGATGGCCAAAATAGAATTCACCGGCGGCCATGTTGGATTTATGCTTATTATAGAGATAGCCAAAATAGAATAAACTGGCGGCCATATTGGAATCAAGCTTATTATAGAGAGTACCAAAATAGAATACACTGGCGGCCATATTGGATTTATTGTATTTATATAGATTACCAAAATGAAATTGGAATTATGCTAATTATAGAGATGGCCAAAATCGAATTCACCGGCGGCCATGTTGCATTTATGCTTATTATAGAGATAGCCAAAATAGAATAAACTGGCGGCCATATTGGAATCAAGCTTATTATAGAGAGTACCAAAATAGAATACACTGGCGGCCATATTGGATTTATTGTATTTATATAGATTACCAAAATGAAATTGTAACTATGCTAATTATAGAGATGGCCAAAATCGAATTCACCGGCGGCCAAATTGCATTTATGCTTATTATAGAGATAGCCAAAATAGAATAAACTGGCGGCCATATTGGAATCAAGCTTATTATAGAGAGTACCAAAATAGAATACACTGGCGGCCATATTGGATTTATTGTATTTATATAGATTACCAAAATGAAATTGGAATTATGCTAATTATAGAGATGGCCAAAATCGAATTCACCGGCGGCCATGTTGCATTTATGCTTATTATAGAGATAGCCAAAATAGAATAAACTGGCGGCCATATTGGAATCAAGCTTATTATAGAGAGTACCAAAATAGAATACACTGGCGGCCATATTGGATTTATTGTATTTATATAGATTACCAAAATGAAATTGGAATTATGCTAATTATAGAGATGGCCAAAATCGAATTCACCGGCGGCCATGTTGCATTTATGCTTATTATAGAGATAGCCAAAATAGAATAAACTGGCGGCCATATTGGAATCAAGCTTATTATAGAGAGTACCAAAATAGAATACACTGGCGGCCATATTGGATTTATTGTATTTATATAGATTACCAAAATGAAATTGGAATTATGCTAATTATAGAGATGGCCAAAATAGAATTCACCGGCGGCCATGTTGCATTTATGCTTATTATAGAGATAGCCAAAATAGAATAAACTGGCGGCCATATTGGAATCAAGCTTATTATAGAGAGTACCAAAATAGAATACACTGGCGGCCATATTGGATTTATTGTATTTATATAGATTACCAAAATGAAATTGGAATTATGCTAATTATAGAGATGGCCAAAATCGAATTCACCGGCGGCCATGTTGGATTTATGCTTATTATAGAGATAGCCAAAATAGAATAAACTGGCGGCCATATTGGAATCAAGCTTATTATAGAGAGTACCAAAATAGAATACACTGGCGGCCATATTGGATTTATTGTATTTATATAGATTACCAAAATGAAATTGGAATTATGCTAATTATAGAGATGGCCAAAATCGAATTCACCGGCGGCCATGTTGGATTTATGCTTATTATAGAGATAGCCAAAATAGAATAAACTGGCGGCCATATTGGAATCAAGCTTATTATAGAGAGTACCAAAATAGAATACACTGGCGGCCATATTGGATTTATTGTATTTATATAGATTACCAAAATGAAATTGGAATTATGCTAATTATAGAGATGGCCAAAATAGATTTCAGCGGCGGCCATATTGGATTTATGCTTATTATAGAGATAGCCAAAATAGAATCTACTGGCGGCCACATTGAAATTATGCTTATTATAGAGATAGCCAAAATAGAATAAACTGGCGGCCATATTGGATTTATTGTATTTATATAGATTACCAAAATGAAATTGGAGTTATGCTAATTATAGAGATGGCCAAAATAGAATTACCTGGCGGCCATATTGGCATTATGCTTATTATAGAGATGGCCAAAATAGAATAAACTGGCGGCCATATTAGATTTATGTTAATTATAGGGAGTACCAAAACAGAATACACTGGCGGCCATATTGGATTTATTGTATTTATATAGATTACCAAAATGAAATTGGAATTATGCTAATGATAGAGATGGCCACAATAGAATTCACCGGCGGCCATATTGGATTTATGCTTATTATAGAGATAGCCAAAATAGAATAAACTGGCCGCCATATTGGAATTATGCTAATTATAGAGAGTACCAAAATAGAATACACTGGCGGCCATATTGGATTTATTGTATTTATATAGATTACCAAAATGAAATTGTATTTATGCTAATTATAGAGATAGCTAAAATAGAATAAACTGCCGGCCATATTGTATTTATGCTAATTATAGAGATAGCTAAAATAGAATAAACTGCCGGCCATATTGGAATCAAGCTTATTATAGAGAGTACCAAAATAGAATACACTGGCGGCCATATTGGATTTATTGTATTTATATAGATTACCAAAATGAAATTGGAATTATGCTAATGATAGAGATGGCCACAATAGAATTCACCGGCGGCCATGTTGCATTTATGCTTATTATAGAGATAGCCAAAATAGAATAAACTGGCGGCCATATTGGAATTATGCTAATTATAGAGAGTACCAAAATAGAATACACTGGCGGCCATATTGGAATTATGCTTATTATAGAGATGGCCAAAAAAGAATTCACCGGCGGCCATATTGGATTTATGCTTATTATAGAGATAGCCAAAATAGAATAAACTGGCGGCCATATTGGAATTATGCTAATTATAGAGATGGCCAAAATAGAATACACTGGCGGCCATATTGGATTTATGTTAATTATATAGACTACCAAAATGAAATTGGAATTATGCTAATTATAAAGATGGCCAAAATAGAATACACTGGCGGCCATGTTGCATTTATGCTTATTATAGAGATAGCCAAAATAGAATAAACTGGCCGCCATATTGGAATTATGCTAATTATAGAGTACCAAAATAGAATACACTGGCGGCCATATTGGCATTATGCTTATTATAGAGATGGCCAAAATAGAATAAACTGGCGGCCATATTAGATTTATGTTAATTATAGGGAGTACCAAAATAGAATACACTGGCGGCCATATTGGATTTATTGTATTTATATAGATTGCCAAAATGAAGTTGGAATTATGCTAATTATAGAGATGGCCAAAATCGAATTCACCGGCGGCCATGTTGGATTTATGCTTATTATAGAGATAGCCAAAATAGAATACACTGGCGGCCATATTGGAATCAAGCTTATTATAGAGAGTACCAAAATAGAATACACTGGCGGCCATATTGGATTTATTGTATTTATATAGATTACCAAAATGAAATTGGAATTATGCTAATTATAGAGATGGCCACAATAGAATTCACCGGCGGCCATGTTGCATTTATGCTTATTATAGAGATAGCCAAAATAGAATAAACTGGCGGCCATATTGGAATCAAGCTTATTATAGAGAGTACCAAAATAGAATACACTGGCGGCCATATTGGATTTATTGTATTTATATAGATTACCAAAATGAAATTGGAATTATGCTAATTATAGAGATGGCCAAAATAGATTTCAGCGGCGGCCATATTGGATTTATGCTTATTATAGAGATAGCCAAAATAGAATAAACTGGCCGCCATATTGGAATTATGCTAATTATAGAGAGTACCAAAATAGAATACACTGGCGGCCATATTGGAATTATGCTTATTATAGAGATGGCCAAAAAAGAATTCACCGGCGGCCATATTGGATTTATGCTAATTATAGAGATAGCTAAAATAGAATAAACTGCCGGCCATATTGGAATCAAGCTTATTATAGAGAGTACCAAAATAGAATACACTGGCGGCCATATTGGATTTATTGTATTTATATAGATTGCCAAAATGAAATTGGAATTATGCTAATTATAGAGATGGCCAAAATCGAATTCACCGGCGGCCATGTTGGATTTATGCTTATTATAGAGATAGCCAAAATAGAATAAACTGCCGGCCATATTGGAATCAAGCTTATTATAGAGAGTACCAAAATAGAATACACTGGCGGCCATATTGGATTTATTGTATTTATATAGATTACCAAAATGAAATTGGAATTATGCTAATTATAGAGATGGCCAAAATAGATTTCAGCGGCGGCCATATTGGATTTATGCTTATTATAGAGATAGCCAAAATAGAATAAACTGGCCGCCATATTGGAATTATGCTAATTATAGAGAGTACCAAAATAGAATACACTGGCGGCCATATTGGATTTATTGTATTTATATAGATTACCAAAATGAAATTGGAATTATGCTAATTATAGAGTACCAAAATAGAATACACTGGCGGCCATATTTGAATTATGCTTATTATAGAGATGGCCAAAAAAGAATAAACTGCCGGCCATATTGGAATCAAGCTTATTATAGAGAGTACCAAAATAGAATACACTGGCGGCCATATTGGATTTATTGTATTTATATAGATTGCCAAAATGAAGTTGGAATTATGCTAATTATAGAGATGGCCAAAATCGAATTCACCGGCGGCCATGTTGGATTTATGCTTATTATAGAGATAGCCAAAATAGAATAAACTGGCGGCCATATTGGAATCAAGCTTATTATAGAGAGTACCAAAATAGAATACACTGGCGGCCATATTGGATTCATGCTAATTATATAGATTACCAAAATGAAATTGGAATTATGCTAATTATAGAGATGGCCAAAATAGATTTCAGCGGCGGCCATATTGGATTTATGCTGATTACAGAGATTGCCAAAATAGAATACACTGGCGGCCATATTGGAATTATGCTAATTATAGAGATTGCCAAAATAGAATACACTGGCGGCCATATTGGATTTATGCTAATTATAGAGATGGCCAAAATAGAATTCACCGGCGGCCATATTGGATTTATGCTTATTATAGAGATTGCCAAAATAGAATAAACTGGCGGCCATATTGGAATTATGCTAATTATAGAGAGTACCAAAATAGAATACACTGGCGGCCATATTGGAATTATGCTAATTATAGAGATGGCCAAAATAGATTTCAGCGGCGGCCATATTGGATTTATGCTTATTATAGAGATAGCCAAAATAGAATAAACTGGCCGCCATATTGGAATTATGCTAATTATAGAGAGTACCAAAATAGAATACACTGGCGGCCATATTGGAATTATGCTTATTATAGAGATGGCCAAAAAAGAATTCACCGGCGGCCATATTGGATTTATGCTAATTATAGATATAGCCTCAAAAAATTAACCGGCGGCCATATTGTATTTATGCTAATTATAGAGATAGCTAAAATAGAATAAACTGCCGGCCATATTGGAATCAAGCTTATTATAGAGAGTACCAAAATAGAATACACTGGCGGCCATATTGGATTTATTGTATTTATATAGATTACCAAAATGAAATTGGAATTATGCTAATTATAGAGATGGCCAAAATAGATTTCAGCGGCGGCCATATTGGATTTATGCTTATTATAGAGATAGCCAAAATAGAATAAACTGGCCGCCATATTGGAATTATGCTAATTATAGAGAGTACCAAAATAGAATACACTGGCGGCCATATTGGAATTATGCTTATTATAGAGATGGCCAAAAAAGAATTCACCGGCGGCCATATTGGATTTATGCTAATTATAGAGATAGCTAAAATAGAATAAACTGCCGGCCATATTGTATTTATGCTAATTATAGAGATAGCTAAAATAGAATAAACTGCCGGCCATATTGTATTTATGCTAATTATAGAGATAGCTAAAATAGAATAAACTGGCGGCCATACTGGAAATATGCTAGTTATAGAGATTGCCAAAATAGAATTCAGCGGCGGCCATTTTGGATTTATGCTTATTATACAGATGGCCAAAATAGAATCAACTGGCGGCCACATTGATATTATGCTAATTATAGAGATGGCCAAAATAGAATTAATGGGCGGCCATATTGGATATATGCTAATTATAGAGATGGCCTAAATAGAATAAACGGCCATCTTGGAATTATGCTTATTATAGAGATAGCCAAAATAGAATTAACCGGCGGCCATATTGGATTTATTGTATTTATATAGATTACCAAAATGAATTATGCTAAATATAGAGATGACCAAAATAGAATTAACTGGCGGCCATATTGGCATTATGCTTATTATAGAGATGGCCAAAATAGAATAAACTGGCGGCCATATTGGATTTATGTTAATTAATAGAGATTTACAAAATAGAATAAACTGGCGGCCATATTGGAATTATGCTAATTATAGAGATGGCCAAAATAGAATTAACCGGCGGCCATATTGGATTTATGCTAATTATAGAGATGGCCAAAATAGAATAAACTGGCGGCCATATTGGAATTATGCTTATTATAGAGATTACCAAGATAAAATTAACCGGCGGCCATATTGGATTTATGCTAATTATAGAGATGGCCAAAATAAAATTAACCGGCGGCCATATTGGAATTATGCTAATTATAAGATGGCAAAAATGGAATATACTGGCGGCCATATTGGAATTATGCTAATTATAGACATTATCAAAAAAGAAATTAACCAGCGGCCATATTGGATTTATGCTAATTATAGAGATAGCCAAAATAGAATTAATCGGCGGCCATATTGAATTAAGCTAATTATAGAGATGGCCAAAATAGAAATTAACCGGCGGCAATATTGGATTTATGCTAATTATAGAGATTGCCAAAATATAATTCACCGGCGGCCATATTGGATATATGATTATTATAGAGATTGGCAAAATAGAAATTAACCGGCGGCCTTATTGAATTTATGCTAATTATAGAGATGTGCCAAAATAGAAAATTAACCGGCGGCCATATTGAATTTATGCTAATTATGAGAGAGATGGCCAAAATAGAGAATTAACCAGCGGCCATAATTGGATTTATGCTAATTATAGAGATGGCCAAAATGAAGAATTAACTGGCGGCCATTACATTGGATTTATGCTTATTATAGGTGCAAGATGGTACCAGAAAAAATAGAAATTAACCGGCGGCTATATTAATATTTGAATTTTAATGCTAACTTATAGAGATGGCCAAAATAAAATATTTTAAAATTAACCGGCGGCCATATTGGCATTATGCTAATTATAGAGATGGCCAAAATAGAATTAACCGGCGGCCATATTGGATTTATGCTGTATTTATATAGATTACCCAAAATGAAATTCGAATTATGCTACTTATAGAGATGGTTAAAATAGAATTAATCAGAAGCACGGCCATATTGGATTTATACTATTATTTATATAGATTGCTAGAATAAGAATTTACTGGCGGCCATATTGAAATTATGCTAATTATAAATTACAGAGATTACCAAAATAGAATTAACCGGCGGCCATATGTTGGAATTTCACAATAACTATTATCCTTTTAGCCCGTCCCAGATCTTTTATCTCTATCTACATCTTCGATCTTTTGAGTCATCAGTCCAATCGTGAAAGCTTTACTCCAAGTCAGTTAAAAACCTTATTGCCCATTCACTCAACCCCCCCCCCAAAAAAAAAAAAATGTGTCATTTTTGTTATATTTTGTAATTATAAAATACGATATGCAGCCGCTGATTGTTACCAGCTAATTATACTGATGGTAAATCAAGATTAGAATCAAATGGAACGGCCATATTGATAATTTATGCTAATTATAGATGATGGCTAGAAATCATTTCGATTCTACAGCATTGGTATTGTATTATTAGTATAGAGAAAGAAAAAAATCGAAATCGATTCTACCGTTTTGATTTTTATTTCGATATCTATTCTATTGTAATGATATTTTTGTTATTATGCTTGTTTATAGAGATAGAAGCATAGAAGTATTTCTAACAAATTTCTTTGTTCAATATTGATTCACCATCTATCTGGCAGTTGTATGTTTCTATTACTTTATATGGAGTTCAATATTTCTTTCGTATAAAACTGACGGATCTTAAACTCTGTGCAAATTGCAATGAATTGAAATCACTTGATAAATACCTTAAACACATACGAAAACCTTTGGGTTTAAACTCTCAATGTATTGAAAGTGGGAGGTATTAAAAACAGGAACAATATCAAAAATAACAAAGACAGATAAGAGTGTTATCTGAGTTTATTCAGAGAAATCCAAATTATAATAATATAAAAAGAAATAATTTTATAATACACAGTTACCTAAAAAAGACACATAATACAGTCTAAAAAAAAATAACGTCAATGAAACTTATGTATATAACATAAACGAATATGACATTTTCATTAAAAGAGATAATACATATAGGGGCATTGCCTGTTAAATGAACTTTAATCTGTTTGACTTTCACCTTACATTGCATTACAATAAAGCACAACTGATAATTCACATAAGATTTTTGTTCACATATTAATTAATTTACTCCAGTCAATATATTTTCCCTGTTCTCTTTAAAAGCGTTGTCAAGAGAAATAAAAACTGGATGATAAGAAAAGCTTTGAGGATTCAAACAAGGTCCCACATTTTACTTCTGAAAAGGAATCACAAAAAAGAAAGATTAATATGGGGGGCGGGTGAAACCTTAGCTAGATATATATCAAATTTGAAATATATTGTACATGTATATATGAAATAATGAGATACAATTTACATAAAGATAGTTTATAATAACTGCACAAAATTGTTTGTTTCAAGAGCTAATTTAATCTCATCAGATTTTAGTAATTATCTAAATAGAACTTTACAGGTTTAGAAAAAAAGTAAAATTGAACATTTTTAGAAAATCTAATAATACAAAAAAATAAAACTGAGCAAGTTTCTTTTTATCTACGATTAAACCTATTATAAATTAAGGAGGATGGAGGAATTCCGTCCCCCAGTCAAGATTATCAATCGTTTTTAAGGGGAAATATTTGCATAAAGGAACAATAATTTTTTTCACTCATCCACAGACACATTCTAGGATGTGTTTCGTCATCAGTGTGGCTATAGAGTATGGATTTATTCAAGTGTCCACCATTCAGTTAAAATCGTTTTGTTCTGGATCGAAAGTCCAAAATGCTCATAAATACCATATGTAAACTATAGGCAGTCTTTTTTGGGCCATGTGATGAGAAAAAAAAAAACTAAAACATCTTGTGGCAACTCGATTGATTTTAAAGGAAACGGCAGCAGGGGAAAGAAGCGAGAAAAGATAAGTGGCTAAATGTAAAATGAGTGACAGAGGCACTTAACAGCATCAAGGTATAGAGATGCGCAGAAGGTCATGATCGCCTACTGTAAAGAGCAGGGCCCCTAATTCATAGAGAATTTTCTATGAATAATCTAAGGATTGCCGTGTTTAAAAAAAAAAAAAAAAGGTATATCTAATAAAGGTAGTTGTAAGCTATATGTCTTTGTTGTTTCAACTTAGATGGCATATGTCAGGAGCGACAGGGACATTCCGTGCCTGTTCTGTCTTGATTCCAAACAGAAAGTAAGGAACTTACCAAAAAGAGAGCACTACAATCTTTACACACAGATGCACAACTGTTTCCCAACAGAGCGATGGGAAAACAAATGCAGTTAAATGTTTTAACAATAAACTCAGACATCCATTCCTAGAAATAAAGATAGCAAACATAGCCCCTCCATATTTATATATTCTTCTTGGAATCACACTAAAACATCCCAATCTGATACAAAAGGAAGTCCAAAATAGAGATGAGATAATAGCCAAGCAGAAACATTCAAATTACAGACGCAACTGGCTCAAAGCTGAAGAAAAGAAAAAACAAATAGTACTTTCAAAAGGAACGCTATACTAGATGATGAGAGCAGAAGAAGAATGTGGAGAAAAGAGGCAAAGAGGAGTTGAAAAAAAATTGAAGAGACAAAAATAAAGCTGTGGGCCCAATCCAAGAAAGCTCAGAGACAGTACTACAAAAACAAAATAGAAAGACAAGCCTACCATGGTGGAAACTTTATAAGTCACCACTGAAGAAAATGATGACATTTTAGGAGTTGCGCTCCCTACCAAAGATATGTTTGACACACTTAACTCACATTTTGAAGGCATTCACTCTTTAACCTCAAAAGCCCAACCAGAGGAAACCACATTACAAGCAGAGATTGCAACTTCTGAATACATCAAATTTTACAGACAGTGCTTTCCCAATCGCATCATTGCCAAGCAGCACATTTTAAAGAATAGCACTGATTTTATGCATAGGACAGGTTTTGGACTAGGCTTTCTTAGGGAGCAGGATGGGAACAACTTCACTCAACTGTTTCACGCTTGGCAAGAAGTGCAGCCATAAGAAATGATAAAAATAGAATGAAAAATATAATAGAAAACGTCTTGCTGTTGACAGCCCCAGAACTCAACTCCCTTGTATCACAGACAAAACCCAGACAACAACAAAAATAGTTAATAATATACCCCACAAAAAAATTTGAAAATGAAATTTTATTGGGAAATGACATCAGTATTGCATGTTTTGCAATTTTGTGTTAAAAAAGTAGTGTGAATTGCATTCCAGCTGCATGCCTTTTTCTACTGCGCGGGTAAAATTCCTGGGAAGAGACAGTGTCCACCCATCCACTGTGAGCTGTCAGATAAGGGTGCTAGATTTATGGGCTTATGGCAAGTTGCTGACAAACTAAAAGTGAACAGAATTTGGCTCCATGTTGAGATACGCTGATGACACTGTATTAATTCCAGAAAATAAAGAAGACTTGCGACAATTATTAACGATTTTTGAAGAAGAGAGCAGAAAAAAAGGGTTGCAATTGAATAGCAAAAAGATAGAACTAATGGTGATTAGTCAAAGTTATAGTCTCCGCACATCAACATCTTTATCAAAGGTAATAAACTCAAGCAAAGGGGTCAATTCAAATACTTGGGTACTTTAATATCAAGTGATGGACGTAACTTACACTGAGCTTCCAGAGAATGAAATCTATACTAACAAATAACCACATCTCAATTCGCACAAAAAGAAGAGCCCTGAAGTGCTCTATTGAACCCATTCTGATGTATCAATACAAAGCTTGCACAATTTCAAAACAGTTACAAAAGAAACTGGAGACAACAAAATGAGATTCCACAAATCTCATGGACTGTAAAGAAATCAACCAAAACTGTTACAAGAAGCTGACACTACAAGATTCAGCATAAATAGAATAAGTAAACGCCAGGCAACCTTTTTTGGACATGTCAAGAGAAGAGAGAAAGTACAAAATCTTGTGACAACTGGAATGATTGTACCAAAACAGCATCAAAAGATGTTGGATGGACTTTCAAAGTAGGACGAGTGACAGAAGCACTGAAAGTGATGAGGGATAGAGATGTGTGGAAAGTCATGATCGGCAATGCTAAAGAGCACGGCACCTAACTGATTGATTGATGAGTTCAAAAGACAATTTTTCCTTCTGTTGAACTAGATTTGGATACAGGCGTCAATCTTGCCATTGGACTAAATTTCCCCTTCTCTTCATCTTTTATCATGCTTGTAATGGTACTAGATCTAGAGGTTTAACTATAATAACTCAACGCCCACTTTGGAAATACTTTGTATGAAACGAAACAAACTGAGACAGCACAGTAGGCCTTACAAGACTGTTGCCACAGCAGCTGCGAGCTTAGTTATTGTCCAAAAAGCTTTGGTCCATGTGCTCTCACGGTTGTGGAAACCTGCTCAACAGAAAAAAAATGCTTGGACAGTTGCTTAAGACGCTTCTAGTGTGTAAAAATCAACTGATCAATGCTGCTCTTATGGCATACAACAATTAAAACATCATAACAATACCTCTCAAATAATGATGAGGCCCATAAAGGGCAGGTGCACAACACAATGGCCAGAGAGACTAAATCAAATGTCGTGTTTTCCTGTTTGCTGAAGATGGGTGAGATTGGGGCACTAATAACATACAGGACCTGCAATGTTTCACATAAGCAAAAATTTTCGTTCAATTTAATGTTAAGAAGCACCCTGTTAAAAATTTCTTCACAAAATACTTGAGTTTATGAAAAAAAGGAAGAAAAATTAACACTACTCTGAAATACAGACTTATCAATGCCAGATCAATAAAAAAAATGTTAAAGTGCTAAAATGTGACTTGTGCATGTTAAAATATACTAAATTTACTTTGATTTTTTTAAACATATTCATAAATCATTGTTTACACAAAAATCTGAAGTTTAAAAGAAATAAACAGCTAAAGTGTTCAATTATATAACTCTCTTAAGAAGCCTATAATAGTGAAATATCTAATTGAAAAAGCTTATTTAATTTCAATATGGCTTTTTTCAATTCTTTCAGCTTCCCTCTTCAAATATAATTTTTCTCTAACAATGATTTGAAATCTTGATACCTGAGGTTACTTGTTAAAAATATTTGTATACTGTGCCAGTTCAAGTAATCTATAAAATAAACGTATCTTAAACAAAATGCAATCAGCACCATAAAAAATATACATTGTGATGTTTTAAAGAAAAGTCTTGCCATTTTTTTCCAATCTCATTTACAAGACAGCCCAACGTGTCTTCATAATGCGTGAAAAGCATATCAAGGAAAATTTGATAACAATGCCAATACTTCGAAAATGTTTGTGCTGTAAAAATTTGAAATTGATTCCACATAACTTGACAATCTGGTATGAATTTGATGCCTACTTTTGTTTTTAAATAAAGAAAACTATAAAAAAAAATATGACTGAGTATTTGTCCTCTCTGTTGTTGGAACTGAATGACACTTCTTAGACAATGTTTTAAATAATTAATCATTTAATGAGAGCCACAGAGGGTTTTTAAACAAGATTCCTCAATTAAAATCCATTAAAAAAAGTATCAGTTTAGTTAGCTTATGATATTTACACAACTGCTGCTTTCTGTGACTAAGACTGCTGGCTCTATATTTTCTCATTAAATCTCAACAGCCAAAAACCTTGTGGATTCGAAGAAAACTATTTACTTTCTAATTTATCTTAAATATATATAAAAATTTAAAGGATAGAAATTGGTTTTGGTTCCTAGCCACAAGGTTGTTGATGCTAATGCGAACAAACCTGGAATCATTGACTTGTTTAAGTCTCACTCTTTGGGTCTCATAGGCCTGGAAGATGCCAAAGATGATCAGGATACCCTTGCAACCAAACACAACGCTTGGACGCAGTAAACAAGGACCCGGTTGTTGAGTAGCGGCAGAGAAGGTAGAGCTGGTCTTCTGCCTCTCCCACACATAAGGAAATGATCCTTCATCCCTCGGAAGTTATCATCATCTGTTGTAAAATAAATGTTGATGATAAATAAAAGCTATTTAAAACCTGTAATGAAGGTGCTTTATAAACCAAAAGCAAAACCACCATTCCACCAAAAAAAGTTTTTAAAAAATTTAATAAAATACAATGTAATTACAATAATACAATGTAAACATTAGCAGTAGTAGTAGTAGTAGTAGTAGTAGTAGTA